>CM068351.1:35906857-36191857 GCA_034769755.1 Odontamblyopus lacepedii | reverse complement strand
GCCTCTACAGTGTGAAAATACATTGTTTTACTACAACTACTCCAGTACTTTACTTATTCATATCCTCAGTGGTTTTCTATAGCCTGCACACATACAGTATAGACTGAATGTCTACACTACAAAAAGGCCTATCAAAAATAAGAAAAAATACCAATTTTGAGGTAAAAATGCCCTATTTTAAGTGAAATTTTCTGCCAGTGCAGTAAGAAATTTTCACTTACCAAGTTTTCTGAAAACAAGACGAAATATGAATCTTGTTCTAAGCAGAAAACACGAGTTTCAAGTATTTATGGCAAGATTTTTCACCTTATTGGTTTGAGAAGGAAGTTAAAGAGGCTTAACCTGGACTGAGTTAATATAAAAAGTGCTTAGAATAAGTTGTAATATCTAAATAAGATAAATCAGGATGGAATATCTTGAAACAAGTAAAAAAAATCTCATCTTATTAAGTAAAAAAATCTTAAAATTGATCTTTTAAGATGAATCTGCTTAATTCAAGTCAGTTTAACTATGCTAGAAAATCCTTTTTTGTAGTGACGGTGTGAGGACATAATTCAGATATAATCTCATTGTTGTGTCTCAGTTTTACACTGATTTCCCCAATCGTCAGAGCAGATGCCATTCCTGCCTTGAAAGTGATAAATAAAATGCCTTGCCCAGTGACACAACAAAAGCACGTGAACAGCAGGAACCAAACAGTCGCTTCTTCATTTATTATTTCCTTTTTATGGTGTGAACAGCATTTCATTCCCTTCTGAACTCAAGTGGATTCCGGAGACATTCGTGCACGACAAGCGCTGCCTTATTTCCTTGTCTAGTTGTGGTTTAATATCGTTATTAAACAGTCAACTCTTGAGGAAGTACCAGCTGTTACCATTAAACAAAAATCCTTAATCAGCACAGGGGGAAAAAAACAATAAACAGCGATCATTTTGAAAAATATATAACGTTTGCCCCTTATGCCCATGCAGCTCGTGTGAAATGGGCTGATTGTGACCAGTGTTCATCATTATTCCAGGAGGGAGAGGAGAGGAGAGAGAGAGAGAGCGGCTGCATCCGAGCGCGCAATTGTGCAAAGTGTGAATTTCAATACTCATCACGAATTAAGGCAATTAAAATGTTAATTATTACAAGTTGAAAAGGGACAAAGGAATTCAAATAATTGATGTATTGACGTTTTTTAATTAATTCATAGGGGCTTCCTACTGTGCTGCATAATTACGCTTAAGTGTTTAATTACATATTTTGATGGGATCCTCAATTACTGTGACTTAATATAATATCATTAGGCTGTCTCCCGGTACTACTGTAATGTCAATGTGTTTAAATAAAGTATACAGGGCTGCTGAGCGATACGTATGCGTGTGAGGCAGGTCCCGAGCCTTCAATCTGCGCTATAGATCTCAGTTAACCTGGAAGCCTCTCCTCACATCAAAGTTTGACATGGTGGGAAACAAACAATGTCAAATTTACATATTAATTAGCGTGGGGCTGTCAGATACGGCGGATGAATTCAAATGCGTCGCTGCCACAGTGCCTCCTTGTGGGCGAAGGAAATTAGCTGGACCTACAGGCCAAGCTGAGCGCCCCGTCTCATTTTATTACCTGCCCAGTGTAAATATTCAATATCCTTCCCCCCACTGTGAGCCTCGCAAATCAATTTACCCAGTGATGACTTATGCAGCTAAATATGCAAAATGCCGATAATGTGCTCAGTTGTCACCCGGTGTTTTTCAGACCTCTTTGTCAAAATTCACAGCTTATACCCACAGACGCATCCGCCATCTCCTGCCCAAAATTATCATAAAGTTGGAGTCATAGTGCGCTTGTTGAATAGTAATCACCAGTTCAGATTTGTCCTCTACCAAAGCAGGACATTTCCACTGTAACTACATTAAATTATACGGTTACTAGTAGTTTCCTAACAGTAATACACTCACAGGAAATGAAATACTGACTCAGACATGTGTATTTCTTGTCTTTTTCCCCACCTGAATAGTTGCTACGTGAAAAGTGAAAGTCACACCTCAGTTAGCCTTAATAAAGCATGAACAAGACTTAATTCACAAGGAACAAAGTGTGTATTAATAGTTTATTAAAAGTGATTCATGCTCATTACCTCCTAATTTAGGGGTTAGAGTCACAGTCTTAGTTATTAGGCCTGTTGTTCATTGTGAATTCAGTGTTTATTCATGCTTTAATAAGGCTAATTATGCATAGTTATTATTAAGTGCAACCAAAGTAAATAATTAAGACTGACTAACAATTTACTGCATAAAAAGTTACAACAGAAAAAGGATTATGGGGGAAATAGGACTTCTTTTATATACGCTGGCATAAAATATGTGTTTGTCTATTCACAAAATCAACAATTTGGCACAATTCTTTAATAAAATAACTGGTTGTAATATGTTGACACATTTGTGGACCTTTTTCTTACTTTTTTTCCCCAACTTTGTTTATTGAACATGTCACAATACAGACAAACCGAGTGCATCATGTCAGACATCAGAATATGGACCTTTTTCAGCTTCTTCTGTAAGTTACGTAACATATTTTTGTCTCTCACGTCTGCCTGGTCTTTACAGCGTCCGTATAATGTTCTTACTGAAGTAAAACTACAGGTACAAAGGTAAAAAGTTACTCAAAAGTATTACATGGAAAATTAACTTAAGTAAAAGTATTTAAGTACCCATTTAAAAATCTACTTTAAGAATAAAAAGTCTTTCACACAAGTTAAATTGTTAAAATGTTGTGATATTGATTTAAAAATGATGCACACATTCATAGCAACTAATCAGTTTTTATATTTTTTTTAGTATTTATTGTTGTTTTCTCAAAGCCAAAGCATGAATACTGGTAAAATAACCCCTTTAAATCATTCGTAAGTTAGTTTTTACGGTACAGTTCTGTTAAAAATATAGTGGAGCAGCACGTACAGATACCTGCGTTCAAACGCTGTGAGGTGAAAGTGCAGACGCATAAAGATTCGACTCAAGCTCAGTACTTTACTTCTTGTACTTTGTTCCGCTCCAGTTCTGTATAAAGGCGACTGGCGCAGATCCGCGTTTGTGTTAAAGACAAACTGAAGCACGTGTCATGTTCCCCCTCTTTGTTCTGAGGCGTTATTGTTTCAACAAGATGCTTTTTTCCTCCTCTCCGTGTTTTACATCTTCTTGGTAGGAGCGAGGATCCCTGACAATGGCTGCGGGCCAAGATCCTATAATTAGAAACACAGTTCAGTTGGTTAGCAGGTAATTTACCTTTAGGGGGAGAAGTCTAATTATTGTCTTTGAAAAGCTAATTTAGCGTCAAATACTTCAGGTGTCTTTTCCCCTCTACGCAAAGAGAAAGGCTCCTGCAGCACTGGGGGCCTTTCCACGGCTGCTCTTATATGTGAAGCAGAAATCAGGAAGCAGAAGCTGTGAAGATGCATCTTTTGTTTAGTGCAGTGGGTGTGGTAGAAGCTGTTTAACCTGCTGTGAAAACTGTGGGCGCCATATGGAGCTGGAATGACAGAGTTTGTAACCGCAGAGTCTGAAAATTCAATCTTCTAACTTCATATTTTAATTAACATTCACTAGGTCCCATAATTAGATCTCATTATTATTGCACTGGTAACATCTACATTGATGCTTACGGTATTTTTATAGCTTTTAATCATTGTTCTCTTGCTATCTCGTCATGTTAGTTTGTTTTTCAGAGTGTGTCAGTGCTCATATTCTTCCCATTTACAACAAGTTATACGCAATACACCAAATGTCTGCTGTTTTATTACAACAGATGATTGTGCAGGAGTCATTGCTATAGTGAATCCAACAGATCATGCTACTTTTTTGTCTTTTTTTTTATTTTTAACCTGCAGGCTTCACTTCATTGGAATGGACAATGTGTTTTCTGATCTGTTATAAATGTTGTTTCCTCATCACAAACAGACCTGGAGTTGTGTTTCGTTCACACATGTTTAACACACAAATCCTGCATAATTAGGCCGAGTTCTCTTGTCAAACTGAGCCCATTTGTACTGACCGAAAGGTAAAAGGCTGCCGAAAACAACCTCTCGATGACGTCACAAGGTGGAACAGAGCATTCTGAGCTTTGCAGGTATAGACAGACTAATAATAAAGAGTAACTCAAACATGTTTGAGTAACTCCAGGTTGTTTGAGGAGGTGATCACATCAGATTTCACATGACTTAACTCTCACAAAAGTACATTTTGCATAATATAGGACCTTTAAGACCTTAATTAAAACAAGAAAATACAAATTAATAAACTAGTAGCCTACTTAACCACTTGTCTTGACTAAATGCTATGACGAGATCCATGCAGCACCAAATCTGTCAGCCTCATATTCAATCACCTTCAAAATATTATAATGAAAGTTCGTTAAAGTGGATTTTAACAAACACTGAATTGCTGTAATAATCCGACAATAATCTGCATGGCATAACTCAAACTCGTCCCTTGTTGCGTTCACAAGTCCACCTTCCTCCATCAAAAATACAAAGCACCCTAAATGATGCAACTAAGAGCTGTGAGGCGCACCTTTTGTCGAGCGCGGCAGGTGTGAGCGTATGTGACCCTGAGTAAATGCTGTTGGTGGAGGCAGATGGCGTTCGTGAATGACACCGGTCCCGCTGGAGGAGGAGGCCCGGGGAAGCTCTCAGGTCCTGGGATCTCAGAGGAGGAGCAGTGCCTGGTTACCTGTCTGCATATCCACCCTCACACCCCGCTCCCCAGACTCCCTCCTCCTCCTCCTCCTCCTCCTCCTCGCCACGCTAATCACAGCTCACCAAGCCACCACCGCAACGCGAAAAACAAGAAGGAGCCCAGGAGAAAGCAGGGGGCGCTAGGTAAACAGATATTTAGTTGAATAAAGAAAGTTTTGTTTAGCGTTTGAATCCCCCGCTGTCCCTTAAAGCTCCTATATTATACAAAATGGATTCTTGTGAGATTTAAGACACGTTAGGATGTTGTTAATTCATAAAAAACATACTTTAAGTTGTGTTTTGTTTCATTCACACGTCTTCATCCACGTAATCATTTAAATATTTGTCTGTCTACGTCTCCAAAGCTCCAAATGCTCTGTGCATGTAGTGGTAAGTTAACAGCTCCTTTTACCTTTTGTCTAGTAGAGATTGGCAATTCCAGGGCTTAAATGATCCAAATGATTGAAGCGAAGGTTTAAAAACACAGTGGAGCACTTCCTGTATTACCACATGACATCACGAGGTGGAAATGTTTTCAGTTTGAGAGAAGAACTCAGCCTCAATACGCAGCGTTTGTGTGTTAAACATGTGTGAATGAAACAACGCACAACTCCAGGTGTGTTTGTGATGAGAAAACATTATAGCGTAGATCAGAAAATAGCACAATAATATGGACCCTTTAAGAAAACACGAGTTTAAAGGGTCGGTTTTCTTCATGTAATAAACTAAAAATGAGTTTTGCTCCAGTACAGATATAAATGAGACCGGTGTGTGCTGCCTTCATCTAATTATAAAGCCATTTTATCACGTGTAAACCAAGAAGTAACACTGGTGCGCTGTTAGCATGCTTCTTGTTGTTAGCGGTGGTGTGACTTTGCTTGGGCTTGTACAAATTGTGAATTGGGCTTATAAAAACCCATTGTGGTGAATAATTAGGATGCTCGAATGTGTTAGGAAAGTATAACTCTGGACCACTGCAAACCATTTAAAGTGAACTAGTTCTGATTTTCATGGTTTTAAACTGGTAAAAAGGTTTAAAAAGGTACAGTGGCTTTGGGCTATACTGTACCACACTGTTTTCTGATTTATTTACTAAGTTATAATGTTGTTTCTTTACCAAAAAATGACCTGGAGTTGGGTTTTGTTTCATTCACACGTGTTTAAAACAAAAAATCCTGCACATTTAGTCTGAGTTCATCTCTCAAACTGAAAACACTCTGGTCCACGTGGAAGTACAGGAAGTGCTCCACTGTGTTTTTAAACTATATACACCTTCACGGGGGTGATTTTTCATTTCAGCCCGGGAATTGCGCATCTTTACTGAACTAAAGGTAACTTAAAACTGCTGACATCAAAATGCAGCGTTACTTAAACACGCGTGAATGAAACAAAACACTCATTCATTTCATTTATTTGTTTATTTGGATGGAACAGTACATATTCATGAACATAAAGTTTGTAACAAATCACACATATTGACGTAAATACGCCGGATTTAGCACAGGTGCTAATTTCCATCCGTAGTCCCAGACATAAAATACACCTAAAATCTACATTTGACAGACTCGACAAATACAATTGACAATATACTAATATAACTATATAATCCACAGTATTGTAGAGTACAATAAATACATAAGTATTTACATTATGTAGGTGCTGCTGTCATGACCTCAGGTGCTGGTTAAAGGTGCTTTTTATAGAGTCCATAATAAAGTGCCTGCAGTATTTACAGAACTGTTTTTAAAGTGCTTGTGTCTATGTGTGTGTGTTCGTGTGTTCGTGTGTGTGTGTGTGTGTGTGTGTGTGTGTGTTCGTGTGTGTGTGTTCGTGTGTGTGTGTTCGTGTGTGTGTTCGTGTGTGTGTTCGTGTGTGTGTGTTTGTGTGTGTGTGTGTGTGTGTGTGTGTTTGTGTGCGTGTGTGTGTTCGTGTGTGTGTGTTCGTGTGTGTGTGTGTGTGTGATGGTGTCTAATGGTGGTAACAGTTTTGCTGCTTTTTAACCATCTCTTAAGGTGCATTATAATATACCTTAAAGCTCACAATTTCATGTAATTTAGGACCTTTAACAATTAAGATCGTAAGTGTAGCAGTAAATACAATTACAAAAACAAACAAAAAAACCCCCAGAAAAACAAAAACAAACCAAAAAAAGTAGATAAAACACAATAAAAAGTTAAGTAAATAAACTAAACTATGAAATAAATAAATAAATTGGTGAATGACAAAAAAAAAAAATCCATATCTGTCCATTTTCCTGCTGCATCCGAATCTTCCTAACGGCTCTAATGGAACTTCAGGACCCTCTGATTGGCTAAGGCGGCGCCTGGTCGAGCCTCTGGCAAACTCCCATCTCCCATCTCCTCCATCAGCCCCTGAAAAGTAATTTGCAACTCATCATTAGAAGGTAAATTCAAACGACCTCCTGACCTCTTCACACAAGATCTGCAAAAATTAAATCTTAACTCTTTAGCGTTATGGAAATGATCGTTCAGGGCGCCATTTGGCTCTCGCGCTGCTAATTAGACCTTCATTTTGTAGAAATAATATTTACATTGACCCATATGCTAATACAGTGTAATATATGCGGGCTAAAGCCACTCAGCAGTGATTTCTTATTATGTTTTTTTTTTTTCACATGCATTTTGTTAAATAAAAACTGGGAAAATGAAAAAAAAGGTAAATATGTTTTAACAAATCAATCAATTTATCATAGAATCAATAGTGAGGGGTCCACTACCTGCTTGTCTACTTGTCTACATGTTATTATTTTACCTGCAGTATTGCTTCTATTTAATTACTGCTGCTTTTATAGCCACAAAAATACCATTAAAATGTGCATTGTTACTGTGAACAGTGTCTCTCCACAAATCTGAGCTGCCCTGGTGTCTGTTGGATACATTTAATGCCAAACTATGGAACAATCTTAAGAAAAATAATTCCTTTTCTTGTACTTTGTCCCCATATGACACTGCAGTTATAGAGGGCAGACCTTAGATGTATTTCTTATAATTAGTTTATATACAGGACTGTGCAGAAGTTATAGGAAGGTGTGGAAAAAATGCTGTAAACTCAGAACGCCTTCAGAAATGGAAGTGGGAATCATTTATTTTCATCAATCAACAAAATGCAGTGAATGAACAAAAGAGAAATCGAAATCAAATCAATATTTGGTGTTACCTTTGACTTCAACGCTGCAAAAAGGGATTTTCTAACATAGTTAAACTGATTTGAAGCAGATTCATCTTTAAAGATCAATTTTAAGATGTTTTTACTTAATAAGATGAGATTTATTTTACTTGTTTCAAGATATTCCATCCTGATTTATCTTATCTAGATATTACAACTTATTCTAAGCACTTTTTATATTAACTCAGTCCAGGTTAAGCCTCTTTAACTTCCTTCTCAAACCAATAAGGTGAAAAATCTTGCCATAAATACTCGAAACTTGTGTTTTCTGCTTAGAACAAGATTTGTATTTCATCTTGTTTGAAGAAAATTTGGTAAGTAAAAATTTCTTACTGCACTGGCAGAGAATTTCACTTAAAATAGGGCATTTTTACCTCAAAATTTGTATTTTTTTCCTTATTTTTGATAGGCCTTTTTTGACGTGAAAAGAGCATCTTCTAGGTTTACTTTCATACAGTTAGTGAAGGAACTGGGCTGTTGGTTGTTCCAAACATGCAGAAGATCTGAGCTCAGATCTTGTGTGGATGGAGCTTCCTCACATCCTCCTGTCTCCTCACATTAACCCCAGACTCACTCCATGATGTAGGGCCAGACCATCACCAACACAACTTCTTCTTCTTCTTCTTCTTCTTTACGCTGAAGATCGTTCTTAATGACTTTGGCTTTTTCTTTTGTTCGCTCACTTTGCATTTTGCAAATTGATAAAAACAAACAATGATGATTTATATTTTTGAAGCATTTTTTCACACATGCCTAAAACCTTTGCACACTACTGTATTTCAAAGCCTGTCAGTCAAAGGGCAGTGGATAAATTGAGAAGTTTAAGAAAAGCATCTAAACCAGTGGTTCCCAAACTGTGGTAGGTGTACGCTACCACTGGTGGCACACAGGCTTCTATTATTTGCTTAAATTAAAGTCAAGTTTTGTCCTTCTCTCATTAAGTTCTAGTTTCGGACTCGCTGCAGTGACTCAGTCCAGTTTTAGACTTGGAATATTCCTGTTGAAGAACCATTTTATTGGGTTTTAGTTGGCGTAGAGACTTTTGAATCCCTGCTGTCAAATCGATATGCAAATCACAGCCATCTCAGCTCAAATCTTAATAGAAAGAAAATGATTATTGCATATTGATACTAAAATATTGCCTCGCTAACACTGCTGCGGTAACACAGCCTCCCTACACGCTGCTCCGCACTGGCTTCTCCCTTGTTTACCCTGACTTTATTGTGGTCATTCCAACAGAGCCAGGAGGACGCCGAGGTTTAGCAACAATTCCGGGCCCGAAATATGTGCTTAGTGTCAATAGTCTGGAGCAGCTCTGTCCAACTGGAAGCCACGAAGCCGCTAAAAGAAAACCGCTCTATTTGGGCACACACTAACCCCCGTCAGTGCCAGTTCAGATGTCTAGCTAACCCTGGGCACCGCGGCTCCATGCTCCTCTGTCATTGATTCACAAGGTTTCCAGCTGGAGCCCCCATTGAAGCGTGAGATAGGAGCCCTCCATCTTGGCACGTCTTGGCTGGCTCAATCCCCGGCAGGCCATTAGGGATAGAATATGTTGTTTGCTTTTTTTTTTGTCTTGCGTTTTCTCTCTCTCTGTCTCTCTATCTCTCCCCCCTCTCTCTTTCTCTCTGCAAGAAAAATACAGTCTGCCTCCATGCTATAACAGCCATTACTTAATTGTGCCGGATTTTGCGAGCAGAGTGTTGCTTTAATTAAGCAGCTAATTGCAATGTAGCTCTTGATTAGCTTTGGGGGATGGGAATGTTCAGACAGCCCTGATATGTTGCGCACACTTCAGAATCATTTACAGAAATTGAAGCTAATTTCGCTCTCTGTCTATTGCTGCATTAATTTAATTTGGGTTGCTTTTAGCTCATTAACACTTCTAATTAATACGTTGACATCACTATTAAGATGTCTCTTTGAAATTGGCGTCTCTAGATAATCAGGATGGAGGAGCGCTGACGGATAGACTGGAGAAGGCCCAGCAGCAGCAGCGGAGGGAGGGAGGGAGGAAGGAAAGGAGGGAGGGAGGAAGGAAAAGCGCCTTCGGACCCAAAGCGGCGATTTCATTTATAAATACTTGTATCATAGCGGGCACTAATAGGAGTCTGTGGCAGGTGACTAAATTGGAAATGAAGGCAATGCTGATTGTTTTTGGATTTGATTGGGGTTACTGTGCGCGCATATGTGAGTGTGCGGGGCCCTCCAGGGAGATAGGGGGCGGCGGGGCACCAGGGCCAGATGCCATACACAGCTGAAGATCACGCCTGAGTAACCGTGTGTTTGGGTTTGTCATTTTAATGAGCACAATTTAGTGACTATGGGCTGGTAACGCTGCATGAGAAGCCCTATTACATTACCATCACTTTAACCAAGCTCCACTCAACAGTATATGCATTATGTACCATCATTTTCACTCTCTAATTTCAACTACAGAAGCACCGAACGGGCGGCTATTTAAATAATATGACTTTTCCTTTGTTCTTTGCCATGTGAAGTAATGAGAACTTGTGTAACTTTGTGGGTTTTGAGCTGGAAAAGTTTAGCTCGCCGTGATTTTGTGCACTAAAAAATATTTGTACAGCACAATTCGTACACAAAGTAATTCAAAGTGTTTTACAGAATAAGAAATACATTAAAATCACAATCCAAACAAATCAAAACATAAATAATCATCATAAAATTTTAAAATAGAGATGGGACATTAAATTAAATTGAATTAAATATAAAACATTTCTATTTATTTATTGAATTTTTTCAGTATAATTGCTCTGCCCCTTTCTCACTGTTTATACGCTGCAAAAAATAAGAAAAAAATACCAATTTTGAGGTATTTTAAGTGAAATAATGCAGTAAGAAATTTTCACTTACCAAGTTTTCTTAAAACAAGATGAAATATGAATCTTGTTCTAAGCAGAAAACACGAGTTTCAGGTATTTATGGTAAGATTTTTCACCTTATTGGTTTGAGAAGGAAGTTAAAGAGGCTTAACCTGGACTGAGTTAATATAAAAAGTGCTTAGAATAAGTTATAATATCTAGATAAGATAAATCAGGATGGAATATCTTGAAACAAGTAAAAAAATCTCACCTTTTAAGTAAAAAAAATCTTAAAATTGGTCTTTTAAGATGAATCTGCTTAATTCAAGTCAGTTTAACTATGTTAGAAAATCCTTTTTTGTAGTTTAGTAAAAACAACAAAATTTTGGATTAAATTACAGATTTTTTTTCCCTTTCTTTGATTTTTCTTTTCTTTTTAAACTTGACGGGATAATTTTTAGATTTAATTTTAAAGAACCAACTTGCTTTTTGGTGATCTTAATATGCTCCTGTATTGCATTACTGTATTATTACATTTCGTGCGCCATTCTGATAAAAGTCAGTTTGATTTCACACTAACTCATCCGCTGAAGCTGACATATTCTCACTTTGAAAGACCCAGACTGCCCCTTTAAACCCTCATTTTCTCCATGACAACCCCAAACTCACTCAAGCCTTAAACAACACAACACCTCCGCGATTGACTTCCTCTCACTCTCTCATCCATTAGCTTCCATAAGTTGTGAAATAAGCATTGATCGGGACAGGATTCAGTTATAAGGTGCTAGCGATCAATAACTGGACCTTGTAGTTTTTTTTTTTTTTAAGTGCTTTTTTGTTGCGGCCCCGGTCGTAGAAGGAACGGGCCCGGAGTCGGAGAGCCGTCTGTTTAGCACTTCATTAAAACTGGTCCTAATAGAAGCCACTAGGGAGGCGCTCTCTGCATCGTGTGTAAAAGGCATCAACATCTGCATCAATTAACCCCAGGCCCCCGGGGACCCATTAGGAGCGGGCGCACCCTTTAGAGCTGCTTTTAGCCCGCAGACTCGGAGCATGTACCACTGTGTGTTTGCTTTATGCCTTCACTTGTTTGTGCATCTTTTTTGGTTGTATTAAGCAAATCAAAGAGAACCGGTTAATCCCCATTCAGTGCAATGTGCCGAGCGCTGAGCAGCAGAAGAAGTGCTCAACATGGCCATTTATGCGTAAGTACAGATACTGGAGCAAACGAAGCACTGAAGTGAAAGTAAAAGTCTGCTTAGTGTTAAAGTAGCCGTTTAAAAATGCACTTAAAGAGGAAAAAGTCCAAGTATTTCGTGCAGATTTTGAGATCTAGAAAAGCTTCAGATGTAGTGATTTTGATACAGATTAGCGCCGAATTGTGTTTAACAGAAGAAAAAAATAAAGATCGATTTTTCTAAGATGTTTTTCTTTTTATATTTTTGTTTGCTCAGATTATGAATGTGTTAAAACTCAGCAGGCTTTTACTTTTCAGTCAGAAAGTGCAGTAGATTCCTGCTCTCTAATGTAGTAAAGTAAAAGTAAAAAGTATCTTTAGGTATGTACTTTAAAATGTACTGAAGTAAACTACAGATACCAAACATTTCTACTTCAGTACAGTACTTTACTTTACTTTACTTTACTTTGTTATGTTCCACCACTGATGCTCAGATAATTCATTTGCAGTGTTTGAAGTTTGCTAAACTCAAAGTTCGAGTCAGGATCAGATTCGTGTAAACTCTGGACTCTCTTTGTATTTAGTTTCCTCCTTCAGTGTGACAAACTGTCCACAGCTGTTTTCACTCACTGGAGGATTGTGAATACAGGAATTTAAATATATTAAAATAATCTACATCTACAAAAACTAAAATCTAGCCAAGTTTAAATCATGATTTGCGTCAATTTCACTTGTGATATGATCTACCATCACTGCAAAAAAGGCCTATCAAAAAATAAGAAAAAAAATACCAGTTTTGAGGTAAAAATGTCCGATTTTAAGTGAAATTTTCTGCCAGTGCAGTAAGAAATTTTCACTTACCAAGTTTTCTATTTTAACCTCTTATCTAATAAAAACAGCCTGTATCCATCTATCTCCATGGAGACGAGCAGGTGATGCTAAAACCAAGTTAGAGATCAGATCTGTGGAGAGGCGATCATAGGAATGTTTTTGGATGAAGAAATATGTACACTGCAAAAAATGCCTATCAAAAAATAAGGAAAAAATACAAATTTTGAGGTAAAAATGCCCCATTTTAAGTGAAATTATCTGTCAGTGCAGTAAGAAAATTACACTTATCAAGTTTTCTTAAAACAAGACGAAATATGAATCTTGTTCTAAGCAGAAAACACGAGTTTCATGTATTTATGGCAAGATTTTTCACCTTATTGGTTTGAGAAGGAAGTTAAAGAGGCTTAACCTGGACTGAGTTAATATAAAAAGTGCTTAGAATAAGTTGTAATATCGAGATAAGATAAATCAGGATGAAATATCTTGAAATAAGTAAAAAAAATCTCATCTTATTAAGTAAAAAAATCTTAAAATTGGTCTTTTAAGAAGAATCTGCTTAATTCAAGTCAGTTTAACTATGTTAGAAAATCCTTTTTTTGTAGTTTTGCTGCACTTAAATAAGAAAAACAACATCTCTTAAAATAAGAAACAAAATGTAAAGTTGCTTGAATTAAGAAAAACACAACAGAACAGTTTCTTGTAACTAAACACGGCTTTATTTGTGAATGTTGTGGAACAATAGAAACACCAGTCAGAATAAATACTAGATGGATATATTAAATGTCACATCTTACCAGACATTCCAGGTAAAGGAAGAACATCTCCATGGAAACACGTAGGCTCTGGACCCTCAGCCAGAAAAGCTGCACAATGCACCTTTAAGTCTCACATTGTACTTTCCTGTTTCACTATTTTCTAATTATGGGACAAATAAAGAGTTTCTAATGCCATTTATTCAGTTGATTTTCAGGACTAAATTCATTACCATTTACATTTTGGCTCTTTGTGATTATAATATATCGTGACGGTGGAACTGCTGTGGATCAATAAAGTTTGTCTAAGGCGGAGAGCGAAAAAAAAAACACAGAAGCATTTGTGTATTTCCTCGACAAAGCCACAGAACAGTTTCTTGTAACTAAACACGCCTTTGTTTGCGCATGTTTCCGCCATTAGTGCCTGCTCGGTCCAAGTGTGCCGCAGCCAAGATTGTGGCTATTTTCCATCTTGGCTCGGTCCAGAAATCAACACGACAGATCCAATTAGACTGTCCTCACAAGCTGCTTCACAGAGCACACACCTGAAATCACTATTGGCAAACTTAAAAGGTGCATTTATCGGCCAGACTTAAGACTCCGCTCCACGATCATTTAAAGCTCCGACGCCATTTCTGCCCAAACGTTACACCTCTGTCCTGTCAGTCCTTTTGCATTTAGCTGATATGTACTTTTTATTACGCAGTTCCATTCAATCTTCAGTAAGAACACGCGATATCTGGACCATCATGTCAAAAAAAAATCATAATAATGCCATATTTGTATACTAGTATTTTATTTTTACTTGTACATTTACATAATTATGCCGTATTTGACTCCGGTTTCTTGCTATTTTTGCTACACGGCAAAAAAAACAAAATCTAGTGGAGCTAAAATGACTTGGATTAAGAAAGTTTTACCAGGATTTGAGTAAATTTCACTTGATAAGTAAAATTATCTGCCACAGCAATAAGATTTTTGGTGCTTAAAATAGGAAAATACATCCTGCTACACTTAAAATAAGAAAAATAACAACTTTTTGCGCTTAAAATAAGAAATAAAATCAAATGTTGCTTGAATTAAGAAAAAAAAACAACAGATAATTTCACTTGTCAAGATGAATCTGCTCAAATAAAGTAAAATGTTCTTAATTTAAGTTAGATATTGTTTTTTTCCACTGTGCTTACTTAGAATTTAATATTACCATTTATAGTTTTTGCTTTTTCTTCTTATTTTTATTATACATATTTATTGTGACGTGTGAGCCACTGTGTCCAAACGATTTCCCTTTTAGAGCAATAAAGTTTGTCTAAGTCTAGGACTGTCCTTTAAAGGTGCATTGTGTAACTTTTCTGGTAGAGGGCCTGTTACGTCTCCATGGAGATGTCATTGCTTTACCTCCAGTATTCCAAAGGCCAGTTTATTTGTGCAGCACAACTCGTACACAGAGTCATTCAAAGTGCTTCACAGAACAAGAAATACATTAAAATCACAAGACAAACACATCAAAACAGAAATAATCATCATAACATTTTAAAATAGAGACGGGACATTAAATATGAGAAAGAGAGAGTATGGCACCTTTTCAGTCTCCATAGAAACAAGGAGACGCCACCACACTGCAGAAAAGGCCTATCGAAAAATAAGAAAAAAATACGAATTTTGAGGTAAAAATGCCCAATTTTAAGTGAAATTTTCTGCCAGTGCAGTAAGAAATTTTCACTTACTAAGTTTTCTTAAAACAAGATGAAATATGAATCTTGTTCTAAGCAGAAAACACGAGTTTCAAGTATTTATGGCAAGATTTTTCACCTTTTCACCTTGAGAAGGAAGTTAAAGAGGCTTAACCTGGACTGAGTTAATATAAAAAGTGCTTAGAATAAGTTGTAATATCGAGATAAGATAAATCAGGATCGAATATCTTGAAACAAGTAAAAAAAAGCTCATCTTATTAAGTAAAAAAATCTTAAAATTGGTCTTTTAAGATGAATCTGCTTAATTCAATGTACAGGTCAGCTCTGTGAAAAGGTGACCCCACTCACAGTCAGGGTGGATGGTTCCAAATGTATTTCTGAGCAATAGAAACACCCATAATCCAATAAAGATAAGATAAAATATTCTTTATTTGTCCCACAATGGGGAAATTTCAGTGTTGCAACGCACAGTTAAGAGAACAGCAAGAAAACAGTAGCAGCAACAGAAGCACAGAAATACTTAAAAATAGACAAACTCTATAAAGATCTATAAAGAAAAGGATTATAAAATTCTATATACAATAAATTACTATCTTAAGACTGAACACAGTGGCTACAGTTTGTACAGTTCTATAAATAACGTTATATCTTATATGTAAATGCGTCTTATAGAAGTTTAATGCTATATTGTGGAGCATTACAGGTAAAGCAACAGCACCTGAACCTGAAAAGTTACCCAATGCACCTTTAATCTTCACTTTGTCTGCTCACCTGATATTAATAGAGCTTTTTCATTTACAGCCGCGTGTTGTGTTAGGACGGCCCTTCTAATGAGACTCTCAAAGGGGAGAGACTGATAATAATATTCTCTTAATTAGACGCCCGTGTTTAATTTTGTGCAGTGAGATTTTCTGTTTAAACTCCAAGTGATTCATTTGGAGGAGCGATAATGAGTGACACGAGAGCAGGCGGTGAAGAGGTTAAAAATAAAAAGACATTAAAACTCAAGTGCTCAAGTTCAGATCACAGCACAGTTAAAGAGGCACTGTGTAACTTTCCTGCGTGGTTACGGCTCCGTCACCTGCTGCGCTCCGTGAAGATGTGATTGATTTGTCTGGAATTTTCCGCAGTATGGCATTAAATGTACAGTGTATATTTTGTGCACTACAAAAAAGGATTTTCTAGCGCAGTTAAACTGACTTAAATTAAGCAGATTCATCTTAAAAGACCAATTTTAAGATTTTTTTACTTAATGAGATGAGATTTTTTTTTACTTGTTTCAAGATATTTCATCCTGATTTATCTTATCTCAATATTACAACTTATTCTAAGCACTTTTTATATTAACTCAGTCCAGGTTAAGCCTCTTTAACTTTAACTTTCAAACCAATAAGGTGAAAAATCTTGCCATAAATACTTGAAACTCGTGTTTTCTGCTTAGAACAAGATTCATATTTCGTCTTGTTTTAAGAAAACTTCATAAGTGTAATTTTCTTACTGCACTGACAGATAATTTCACTTAAAATGGGGCATTTTTACCTCAAAATTTGTATTCTTTTCTTATTTTTTGATAGGCCTTTTTTGCAGTGTACATATTTCTTCATCCAAAAACATCCTTATGATCGCCTCTCCACAGATCTGATCTCTAACTTGGTTTGAGCATCACCTGCTCGTCTCCATGGAGATAGATGGATACAGGCTGTTTTTTATTAGATAAGAGGTTAAAATAAAACTATATTAAATCTCAAATAGAAGTAAAGCACTGAACTATGGGACTTTTTACTCAAATGTCCAAATTTTCTATAAACAATTTAGTGTAAACTGGTTTAGGCCTGTGTGCTGTACTAAAATGTTACTATGTGCACTCCCTGTTCTCATAGTTTTGCAGAAAGCATGATATTAAATTAAATAAAGGAAGTATTTTTATTAATATTTATTTTAATAAATATTCACTGATAAAGAAATGTGCAAATAAAATGTATTGCTTTACCAAATCTACTTGCTCTTACTTCTATTAACGTTCCAGCTGAGGTAAAATACTACACTGCCGTTAAAGTGGAGCAGTTTCTT
This sequence comes from Odontamblyopus lacepedii, assembly GCA_034769755.1. NCBI lineage: Eukaryota > Metazoa > Chordata > Actinopteri > Gobiiformes > Gobiidae > Odontamblyopus > Odontamblyopus lacepedii. The sequence goes on along the minus strand of CM068351.1, from coordinate 36,174,614 downwards.
TATTGGCTTTTTACCTGCTTCTATATTTCTAAATCCATTTTAACTGAGATGTAAAGATCTTTACTTCATCTTACTTAAATTGTAATTTATCTGTTATATATTTTCTCATCTTTTTTCCTCCTTTTCTTTTGCCCTTTTGGAGTTTCCTTATGAAACATCAAGATTTCCCCATTGAGAGACAATCTTGAATTAAACTACACCGTGTAACTTCCCATAAATCTACAACACTACTGCAGTACCAGACACATTAAGGTCCATTTTACCTCGTTTAAACTCACTAAAAGTGCATTTCGTTAATGTTATATTTCCTGGTTGGAAGATGCCACCTGTCACACGCTCAGTTTCTCATGCCGCCGTGTGACAGCTGAGCCCTGATACGTTTAACAAACCCCAAACCAAATCAGGAGTAATAAAATCAGTCATTTTGGTTAATGAGCATATTAACAGCAGAGGTAGTGTTTAAGCAACAAACAAGAACAACAACATTAATAATTGCAACTCTCTGGTGCCTGGCTGATGTAAGCTTTAATAATTAACAAGTCTTTGTCTGTGCCCCTAGAGGCTCTGCTCCTATTATCCAACTAAGTTACAAACGAGTAATTACGCTGTCACTGAATGGTCACAACTGTTTACCTTATCCGCCTCCCCTGGTCCAAATGTAATACCGGGTTTAATCGACGCAGATCCGGCGTGTACCTGACAGATGCTAGCGCGCTAACGGCCTGGCATTTCAACTTATTTATTTCACTTTTTCCTTCCGCTCTCATTAGAGGATTACTGCTCTTATACCTCCTGTGTTTACATATTAGTGTTAATCCAATTGAGTCAACAAGGGCACTTAGAGCAGCTCTGAACTGAGTCTGTGGGGCACCGACGCACAGGGAGGGGAGATTCATTTACTTCTGCACATTTTTAAAGGCTTCCAGGGAAAAGAGTTTGGAACAGCTGCTATGACAAACGGAGCATTGCGAGTGAGTATGTTGTCAGGGAGGAAGTGACAAGGCAGAAGGCGGCGCTCAGCCTGTAGAGGGCGCCCCTGGTCACACAGTATGTCCCAGGATGAGGCTCACTTACATGCAGAAAGTTGGGGGAAATTTTACTTAAAATTTATGATTTTTTTTGTTTTTTGTTATAAGAAAAGACATTTAAAAGCAATAGAACATGTCTTAAAACATGAACCTCATTTATTTGAATTTTCAAGACTTAGACAACAAAGAAGGATTTTCTAACATAGTTAAACTGACTCGAATTAAGCAGATTCATCTTAAAAGATCAATTTTAAGATTTTTTTTACTTAATAAGATTAGATTTTTTTTTACTTGTTTCAAGATATTCCATCCTGATTTATCTTATCTCGATATTACAACTTATTCTAAGCACTTTTTATATTAACTCAGTCCAGGTTAAGCCTCTAACTTCCGTCTCAAACCAATAAGGTGAAAAATCTTGACATAAATACTTGAAACTCGTGTTTTCTGCTTAGAACAAGATTCATATTTCGTCTTGTTTTAAGAAAACTTGGTAAGTGAAAATTTCTTACTGCACCGTCAGATAATTTCACTTAAAATAGGGGATTTTTACCTCAAAATTAGTATTTTTTTTCTTATTTTTTGATAGGTCTTTTGTGCAGTGTAGTGTATTGCTTTCTTTTAGATCAATGGAAGAGTTTAAACTTTTTAAGACTATGCAGTGTTTTGTATTCATCATAACTTACAAAAATACATGCACTGACAGTAGTTGTAGTATAGTATTATCATAGGAAAAATGTCCCATGTTTGGCTATTAGTTTATTAAAATTTGTGTCCATACTTACCATAATATAATATATAATACACAACTTATTTTTATCTATGTAAATATTAAATAAATATCACAGCATCTGCAAATTGCCAACCCACTAAAAGCACTAATAAAATATACTTCATCATTTGGTTAATGAAAAACATCGGTCCATCTGAATTGATGTTTATTGTGTCGTAGATTTCACTTTGTCAATCAAATCGGAAACCACGCGCTAAGTTTACGTGGAAAAAACCACACAAAACACCCCACCAATTTCTGCCTAATGAGCGTTGCATCCCTGGGCTCAGTCTCTCTCCTCCCCATCATCCCCACAACATCCCTGCTGACCTTTGACCCCTGGGCCGTACCCTGTGTCAGCTCAAGCTAATTAGCCTCCGAGCGCTCGCGGCACAATCGGACCTCCCCTCAAAAACTGCCGGACAATAGAAACAATTTGTCCACCGAATCCAATGCTAACGCGCTAATACAGAAGAATGGTAAAATTACAGCTGGCTCGATTTCCCTGTTTTACAACGTATCGTCTCATTATAGCGGGAGAATTTGTTTAGCCGGGGCATTTATCTTCCTCTAATTAGTTATAGATCAATACGCCAATTGATTTTGCAGTATGCTCGGAGATTCATTGTAGGCGTTAACGCGTGAATGGAGGCAATACAAGTCTGCCATTAAGATACAGACAGAAACATGACACTGCAGATTTCCCTGTAGGCTCCCGGGGTCGTTATACGTGTCAAAAAACATCAACAATTTCTTGAAAAAAAAAATCTTTACCAAATGAACACGGGCTAATCATGGCGGGTGCACGGGTAATAGGCAAATCGCACCAGTGGTTTGTGTCTGTAGAGCACATGCTGGTAACTGGATGACATGTTTTTCTCTCTTTTTTTCCTTTTTTTTTACCATATTTTTTATCATTAATCATTGACATGTCCCCTTTCTCCGGGGCTGTGCAGAGGAGATGATGGCAGCTAATTAGGCACTGGCTGGTGTCAAGTATAAGCTAAAAGATGTGGCGAAGGCTAACTGCTCTCCTCAATGTCTGAGCACTTTGTTACCTCTATTTCTTTATTCTTAAATGGTTTTTTTTTGCATATATATTATTTATTGTTTTATTTGTTTCGTTTAGACGCAATACAGTCACATTTAGACCATTCAGATCACAGTGCATTTAAAGAAGCACTGTGTCACTTTCCTGCATGGTTAAGGGTCTGTTACATGCTGGTCTCCATGGAGATATTATTGCTTGTCTGGAATTTTCCACTGTGTGCACTACAAAAAAGGATTTTCTAGCATAGTTAAACTGACTTGAATTAAGCAGATTCATCTTAAAAGACCAATTTTAAGATTTTTTTACTTAATAAGATGAGATTTTTTTTACTTGTTTCAAGATATTCCATCCTGATTTATCTTATCTCGATATTACAACTTATTCTAAGCACTTTTTATATTAAACCAAGCCCGGTTAAGCCTCTTTAACTTCCTTGTCAAGGGGAAAAGGTGAAAAATCTTGCCATAAATACTTGAAACTTATGTTTTCTGCTTAGAACAAGATTCATATTTCGTCTTCTTTTAAGAAAACTTGGTAAGTGAAAATTTCTTACTGCACTGGCAGATAATTTCAGGGCATTTTTACCTCAAAATTGGTATTTTTTCTTATTTTTTTTATAGGGCTTTTGTGGCATTAAACATATATATCTGTATGTGTTTTATTAATACTAAAACTTGCATTCTCGCTGTCTCCTCTCCACAGATCTGATCTCTAACTTGCTCCTTAGCGTCGCTTGTCTCCATGGAGACAGATAAGAGCCATTTTTAATTAGACACTGTGGTACATTTTGTGTCAAAGCAATGACGAGCAATTGGCGGACGCTCCACTAGAAAAGTTACATAGTGTAGCTTTAAGCACTATAGTCAAATGCACAAAATATCATTAAAGAAAATAATTGGGCCTAGTACTTAATGTGTAATGACGGCGCTTGGTTAGAACACATTAGCACGAGTGTCAATGTTATGCCACTTTAATTAATTATCAATTAGCATATTTAATTAGCTTGTAAGCAAAAGGCTCACGTTTGCGATTCTTTGCTTTTTTCAGTGTTTGGCTTGGACTTTAGTTCTAGTTGTAGCTGGAGTTCATTAGCAATAACCTTTATTTTCTACCATTTAAGGATGTTTTTGTGATTTTGAATTTTGTGAGTTATTTTTAGTCATTTTTGCAAATAAAACGGGTACAATCTGTCTCATTTCTTGGTGAAAGGTGAATCTATATGATTATTAAAAGGTATTTCAAGCAGCTAATGTTTGTATTTGAATCCAGCATGAGAAAAATATATTCTCTTATTCTGCAAAGGTGCTGAAGGAACATTGGGGGCTTTGTGTGCGGTGGTACCAAGCTACTAAAGTAACACCCATTAAAAGCTAATTTGCACCTTAAGGCAGTTCATTAATATAGTGAATAGTAGAATCACACCAATATCGTCTGTCCTCACCTTAGGGCAACCATCGCTATTCATCAAAACACACACACTCTTGTCTCATTTTCAGTGGCATTACTCACCCGCGCAGAGTTAAGGAGGAGCACACAATAGAGCAGGACGTGTGCGCTGTCCGGCCCCGTGCAGCCTCATTTATAATGGGAATGCTAATAAGTGCCAGTGATTTGTGTCTGAAACAAGCGCGCTAACACTCCCGACAAAAGGGACGATTTATGTCAGACTCCTCGTATTGTGTGTTGTGATTGGCTGTGGCCGCGAATCTCCTACATATGATTTCACTTAAAAGGTTATGATTGGGATTGTCAGATCAATCAGGGGGACTAAGCTTGATCTAGTTCTTTACATAAATAAAAGCCCACAGCCTGAGGCCAGGACACACGAGCTGTAGTTCTGTGTCCCACCAGCAGGTGCCCATTCCCCTGTGGACCATTCTGTCTGGCTTTCTCCATGAATTTCCCTTTCTTTTCATGTGCGCTGATGTCCAGCTGCTCCTGTCAACACCTTCTTACAGCGAGCAATTCATTGCAACATACTGGCAGCTGAGACCCCTGTGCTCAACTTCAATCTGCCGTTTGCAGAGGGGCTCCACCCTGCGCCGGGCTAATCAAGGGAAACACCCCTCCAAGAGGGAGGGCGTCTCCAGACAGATTGGAGCGCGTTACCCCATAATTACCCTGCCACCGGCCTCTGAGCAAGCTGCTGCATCTGAACCAACACACACTTAAGTCATTACTCTGCAATCTGTTTAACAGGGACAACATCCGCACACCTACAACTCTGTCCCCCTGAAATGCTCAGAAACGCTCGGAGACGCTTGGAAATGCTCTGAAGCTCCACTCAGACTATTTTGTTATGCTTCCTTCCAAACACACTGCAAATGTCTCTTGCTGCAGGTTTCGATTATTTCCAACTTGGTGTGGTCCCCAGGGGCAAGTTCTCGGGGCGTTCTGAATTTTATTAAAGCCTCTACAGCTGATTACTCGGAGAGAGGTGCACAGGTTGGTGCATTTTAGCAGTAGAGTGGAGGCCTGACAGGGTCATGTTTAACATGTCCACAGGCAATCAATTCACCTTAACCCCCTGTACTCAGCCCTCTCCACCTAAGCTGTCCTTAATAACCAGGCAATGGCCAATCACTGATAAGGCACAGGGTCCCTGACCCATATATCCCCCTCTGTATGGATTGGAAAATCCACCCTGAAAGAAACGTACATTTAGAATGCATAGAAATGAAAGAATGAAACAATCCCACATGAAGAGGCTGTGAAATCACTTTATTGTGCGTTTGCTGTACATGTGGATTTAAGCTGTGTTCACTGGTGACGCATCAGGCCAATTTGTCCGGGGAATGTGTGCCATCCACAGGCTCTGTACGGATGAGAGGAAATCAGTGGAATCCCTCGCAAACACTAAATGAAACGCCATTAAGCAGGACTGGACGAGTAAAACAGGCTGTCAGCGCTGGGAGCGGGTGCAGTTTACAGCACTGCACATTTACTCATGCTAACTGTACATCCTGTTTCATCCACACACATTCAGAGTAATGCTAACTTTTGTCGACTTATTTGAGCCAAGCTTTCTCTGTGCATTTCTCTGCATGTCACTGACCCCTGTGTAAGTTTTTACTTAACAAGCTGCACTGGCTTCTACATTTGCCCTCATATGACAGTGACTAATTGCCCTGAGGATGCGAGCTGCTTGTTAGGCTAAGGCAGGATCCTCGGCACTTCACCCGGCTAAATTCATTATTTCTTCTTTTCAATTCACTCCAGTGTTCCTGCGCTCACAAAGGTTAGAGACCAGATAGCAGATTTCCCTGCTCTAATTGTATGTTGCTAATTTTCCTTGTGGACTTGCTCCCAGTAGTGTTTTTCGGGAATCTTGTACTGTACCACTTAGAAACCAATTTATTGTATAGCAACGTTTTGACAAGGCCTTCATTTGTACAGTATAAAGCAGAGCTGCTGTTGGGTGGGTAATTTCAGCAGTTCAGCCTGGTCAGTTGTTAAACTAGAAAGCGATCAGTGGGCGTATTTTGATTATGAAAGCATTTTTGTGCAAATTAGTGGATTCTTTTTCCACAGAAAAATACTATGAAGTTGATTAAACGTTTTCATATTTTCCTAATCTGTACTAGTCTATTACTTGCTGGGATAAAAACATGATAAATATTGATCATCATCAGTCAAATGGGAAGAAATGTGAAGAAAAGACAATTTATGAGCTTAATCATAACATTATATATTTTCATTTACCAAATAATAACTATTGGGTAAAGTAGACATGGTCCAGTCCTTCTTTACCGTCTGGTTCACAGTGATGAAATTACCTTTATGACGTCCAACCAGGAAGTAAAACACCAAAAATACCAAGCGAGGGAAAACAAGGTAACGCTTTTTCTTTCTTTTTTGACAAAATAACAAACAAAAATAGTTTATGAAGAATGAGTCAGGCTAGTAGCTATTTAATTAAAACCCTAGCCCCTTAATTAAGCAGTTACTAAGTCTTAATAAGCTGTTTAATTACGTCTTCCTTCATGCTTTATCAACGCTAATTAAGGTATAGTTGTTGTAGCTGTAGTAACCCTGTGTTTTAGTAAAATAGGCAAAATAATTCTTAAAGAGCAGTGATGGGAAGAATACTTTGAAAATGTATTTCGTTACAGAATACAGAATACCTGCATTAAAATGTATTTTGTAACATTTTCCCTGACATACTGTACTTTGAATACTTACAATACTTTCATCCTTTCAAATACAGTGTAAAAACACACTGTAGGATTAAAATCAGCTTTGTGTTTATTTCACCGTTTAGATTTTTCCATCACTGCAGAAGGAAAAGTCTCTCCTGCATTCACCACCAGAGCAGTGCTTTTCTCACTTGTTATGTGCAGTTTGAAGCCTAAAATGCACCAGGAAAGTAACTGTATTCTGAATACCACCAAGTTAGGAATCTAACTGTAGCTGAATACAAGTACTCTAAATTAGTATTCAGAATATGTATCTCGGTACATGTATTTAGGTACTTCCACACTGCACAAAAGGCCTATCAAAAAATAAGAAAAAAATACAAATTTTGAGGTAAAAATGCCCTATTTTAAGTGAAATTATCTTCCAGTGCAGTAAGAAATTTTCACTTACCAAGTTTTCTTAAAGCAAGACAAAATACAAATCTTGTTCTAATCAGAAAACACTAATTTCAAGTATTTATGGTAAGATTTTTCACCTTATTGGTTTGAGAAGGAAGTTAAAGAGGCTTAACCTGGACTGAGTTAATATAAAAAGTGCTTAGAATAAGTTGTAATATTTATTTATTTATTTGAAAAGGGAAAATGCACATTAATCAACATCCAAACAATGTAAATGTGCCGGAGTTCGCTGATAAGAGCTCATTTGCATCGGTCGTCCCTTTGCCAGATGTCAAAAAGGCCTAAAAGAAAATACACTTAAAAAGTTACACATTAAAAATGACACAAATGTACACAAAAGTTTTAGTGTTCACACATTTGCTGGATAAGATAAATCAGGCTGGAATATCTTGAAGCAAGTAAAAAAAAAAAAAAAAACTCATCTTATTAAGTTAAAAAATCTTTAAATTGATCTTTTAAGATGAATCTGCTTAATTCAAGTGAGTTTAACTATGCTCGAAAATCCTTTTTTGCAAACACTGTTAAAGAGATTGCAAAAATAACTGAATCTGGTGTTGCTCGTTGAAGAAACTGAAACTTACTTGTCTAAACCTCGTGCTCTTTGGAGTTTCTCAGCAGTCGACTCAAACTTTCTGTGTCTGTGAGTGAAGTTGAGAGAACATTTGTGGCTGTGTTGCCAGCTGTCTCTCCGTGGCCCCGTCTTGTACCTGTGCATCTGCCGGGGTCACGCCTGTTTAGACAATTAGGAGTCCAGGACGGCGGGGGTGGGCCAATCACTACCGCACATCAATCAGAGCGGATGGAGAGCTCGCATTACCGTCCCGCTGTTTGGGTATTTATGCACACTGTTTACACCGAGCGCTCGGAAGGGGGTCCTCCAATCAATGCCATTATCTTTGCTAATGTGGATCTGCTATAGGACGACCTGTGTTATATGTACAGCAGCAGCAGCAGCAGCAGGGACGACTTTCACTGCGGCGCCTGTGCTGTCTGCAGGCGATCGGCTCCGTTTATACTTCAGTTCAATAAGTTTAATCAGTTATAACGCACGTGTTTTATGGAGGGTGTCAAAATGTTATTATTTATAGTTCAAAAGGTCCAGTTAAATTTTAAAAGCGCAAGGACTGAAATTGATTTTTTAAAAATAAATAATACGTGTGATTAATAGCCAGTCGTCACTGCATATTTCTGGACATAATACAAAACGTTCTGAGCGTAAATAAAAGATTTCAAACACAAAACACCCAAACAAAACAGTTTGAATTATGGTTGTAATTTTAGCAAAGTTACTAAGCCTCAATATTGTTTTTTATTAACTATTTGATCAGTTCAGTAAGTTTATCACTTACATTTTGTATTATTTGTAGTTTAAAAGGTCCAATTAAATATTAAAAGCACAATTACTAAAATTGATAAAATAGTAACAATAATACTAATAAAAAAAAATAAAAAAATAAAAAAATAAAAATAAAAATAAAAATAAAAATAAAAATAAAAATAAAAATAAAAATAAAAATAAAATAAAATAAAATAAAATAAAATAAAATAAAATAAAATAAAATAAAATAAAATAATAATAATAATAATAATAATAATAATAATAATAATAATGTGTTATTAATACATAATAGCCTATACTGTGGCTGCATATTCCCGGACATAAAAACATTCTGAGAGGAAAATAATATATAGGCCTATTAACTGCAAAATAAAAACCCAAAACAGTTGTATTGAATTATTGAACTGTAATTTTTTATACTTTTTAAACTATTTGTTCATCATGAAGTACTGGACGTCTTCGTTGAGGCTTTATTAAGACTAAAAACTTAAAAGTGGTACTATTATGATTTGTATCTTGTATCAAACTTTATTGATCCAAAGGGAAATTATTTGGACACAGCCGCTCACACAACACAATATAATAAATAAAATAGTTGATAATACATTCAAAATAAGTGGCACAAACAGGAGTATCTGGTTAAAACATTGCAATTCTTCTGATGATAACGTGCCAAATATGAACTTCATGTTGTAAATCCTCTTTTACTATAAACGCTCGCATTTTGGTATCCCCACACTGCCCATATGCAGCCTCTCTTCTTCCTTTGTTATAAAACCCCCCATTAAACAATTACGCTCTCCGCTTTGATTGCCTTTAGTTATCCCCGTGTTCCTATTGGCCCTCCTCCACTATCCAAACACACAAGCACCTTTTATTGTGTTAACCAGTGATCTTTGCACCCCCACCTCTTTAACGCCCCCCACCCACCCCTCCCCTCTCCATCCCCCGTCCCCCACCCTCCGCCCCCCTCCGCCCGGGCCTGTCCACGGACCGGTTTCAGCATATAAATTTGAAAATGATTTGTCCTGCCCTCTTAATAATAGATGAGAGAGCCGAGTCAGGGTGCCTTCAATAAACTCCACTTTAATTAGCAAAAAAAAAAAAGCAAAAAAAAAAAAAAGAAGCAGGCTAGCCTATGAGGACTGTGGCTTTGGCTCTGTGTTAGTAATTAAAACTGAAACCACCAAAAGGAGAGGAGAGAAGGGGTCTATTTTTAACGGCCAGGCTGGTTGGTGCCGAGTTGCCCATATAAGGTTTTGCAATAAAGAGTGATAATGAAGGTGAAAGACCTCCAGAGACCGACTGGGCGCTTGCTACAGTGGTCTCTCTCACACTAGGCTGAAATACAGGGAGCAATTAGAGGAAGGCACTGCATAGACTGGCCACTGGAGATTAGTTAACACCTCTGCGATTCAGGACAGGCACATGCTTGTTTTCTTTTTTCTTTTTTTTCTTTCTTTTTTTGTGCCCCCGCCGCATTTGCAAGACATTTTTCAATCTCGATCAAACCCAGGAATGCATTCTGGGTCATTGATTTGTAAGGGCGGTGCTACAGTACACGGAGATCCCGTGTTAAATTATTCACAAACACTCTTTACTGTCAAGTTTCTTTCCCTTTTTTCTTTTTTATTTAGGGTTTGGTGACACGCTGTAGTTCTATACTTTAGTTTGAGTTAGTATTATGTAAAAATGTGGATATAGGACTACAAAAAATACTCTCTTCATAAATTTGCTAGACGAAAAATGTAGTCAGGTTTTTGTCTTTTTCTTTTTTTAAAGGTTTGGTGACAATTTGTGATTTTGGAGAGATTAGCTACGTCCATTTATACAGTCTATACTCCTATTTTGTGTTTTGTTTTTAAGTATTATGTAAAAATGTGGATATAAAACTACAAAAAATAGTCTCTTTATAAATGTGCTACAGCCAGACATTCAACCTGTCCAAGAGTATCAGGCTGACGAAAAATTTAGTCAAGTTTTCTTCTTTTTTCTCTTTTTTTTTTTTTAAGGTTTGGTGACAGGCTGTAGTTTTGGAGGAGACCTTAAGCCCAAGAAGCAATCAAGAGGACATTGTTAATGGGGGCCACATATAAGCCGTTAAGCCAGTATATGCATAATGTTATTTAATTGGAGTCATAAAAAGCCAATTAACCCCCTCCCACTCTCCTTTTTTGCGCTGTCTTCTCTCGCCAGGCCCACTCTTTAAACGTCACCGACACAAATATGCTGTTTTAGTAGAAAACAATGAACTCAAGTACTGAATGTGACAAAAAAAGCCTCATTTTTAAGTAAAACATATAAATAAAACATACATAGTGCATTTAAAAAGGCTTTAAATACTATTAACGATATAATAAATTATAATTGTGCCAACAGATGGAGTTATGAGCTGCAACAAAGATCGGCAAAGTATAAGTTAAAGGTCCCATGTTACGCAAAATGAATTCTTCAAAGCTTTAAGCCACATTACAACGGTGTCACCTCCTCAAACCAGACCTGGAGTTGTGTTTTGTTGCATTCACACATGTTTAAATAACCCTTTATTATTCATAATCTGTCTACATCTCCAAAGCTCACAATGCTGCTCCACCTCGTGATGTCATGAAGCAGTAGTTTTCACGTTAACGTCGACCATTTACCTTTAGTTCAGTTTGGGATGGGCAATTCCAGGTCTGAAACCATCCAAATGATTCTAGTGAAGGTGTATACGGTGTTTAAAAACACAGTGGAGCACTTCCTGTATTACAAATGACATCACAAGGTGGAACAGAGTGTTTTCTGTTTGAGAAAAAAGCTAAATATGCAAAACACAACTCCAGATGTGCTTTTGATGAGGAAAAACCATTAAAACAGATCAGAAAATAACGTAAAATGGGACCTTTAAAAAGATATATTTTTTATTATTTACTATGGGCCGTTTTAATCAAACTTTTGCAGCGTCTCTTTGATGGTTGAAGTTATTATTGGGAAGCACTGGGTCAAAAATGATCAGATCTCCCAAAAATGCAGCAGCAGCTTAAAGAAAGGCTTTTCATTAGGTATTTATAACATTATGTAGATTTTTATTTTATTTTACATTTTTTTGAACCTCAATATTGATCTAAAACAGCTTTGTGATAGAAACGGGTCCACTGACCTCCTCAAAACTGTGAAAAGTTGAGCTCTTCATAGTGACATTTCACATTAGAAACACAGACTGCATAAAGAAGTGGAATAAGGGAGTGTGACAGTCAAATGAAGCTCATCGAGCCTTCCAGTTATAGGGGCAATTCAGCTGTGTCCATTCATATATACAGTCTGTGATTCGCCAGCAGCTCTTTGCTTGTTTTTGACATTTTTTTTAACCCTACATGTGTGACGTGGAGTAGGATTTTTTTCAATCATCTTTGCAATTAAGTCCAGAGCTGTGGGCGGGGATATGTGGATATGTAGATATGTGAAAACTAAACTTTTTGGAGCACTCAAACCTCAAATGTAGAACAATATACATTACTCAAGCATGCATGAACGAACAGAAACACAATTCTAGCAAGATAATAATAAGGGAGCACTATTATGACGTGATTAAAAGCTGATAAAAGCTGATTTGAGCGCCCATTTTGACAAAAAACGAAACAAAAGTCATGAGCTGAGAGACACGTAGTACACAGGAGACGGGCAGGTAAAGTCCGGTGAACAGTAACCAAGCAAACATGACAACACGGGATACAGAACTAAAAACATACGCGCAAATCTGTCATTGGTAGACACATTTCTAACCATTTTTAAACCATAACCACTTTAATACCCAGGCTTCTATCTTTTCTGCTTCTTTATTCAGTGAATCCACATGTGACGATATATTTGCTCGCAGGAAGAAAAGCAACAGCGGTCACAATATTGGATCTGTCAGGCTTGGGCCATTTAAATTTGAATGCTGCATAGAGTGTGTGTGCGAGATGGGGAAGCGGGGAGGCAGGCTGTGTTAAATATGATGCTTGAATGAAAATCTAAACCCTCCAATACCTCTAAGCAATGTAACTCAATGATGAATTAACTGTAAATGGCTCATTCTCTGAGCGAGTGTCTTCCAATTTAAAATCTCATTATTCCTATAAGATCCTGAACAAGGTGACTCTTAGGATAGATGGAATAAGTGAAGATAATCTTACTGGACAGTTTTATGCAAATAGGCCGGGATGTATTGAATCAACTATGGAGGAGAATGGGGAATCAAATAAGCTAATAAAGTAGAGTTATAAGGATAGAAACAGGCCTATCCCGGCGTGGTGTGTCGCGTTTTAACTCACAAAGTGCATTAATTCACAAGATGCCGTCAGTAAGTGTGTGTTTTCTATAGTGTCTGGATGAAGAGGCGTTAGTCCGGGTTAAGTTTGGCCTCGTTGTGCAGGGGCAGTTAATAGAATCAGACAGAATGAGTGTTTTTATTCGTTCAAGATAAAAGGTTGGGACGTCCCCGTGGCTCGTCTGGTGGACTGGGGTGACCTGGATATGCTCAATATAAGGTGCTCATATGCTTGTTGTTCCTTGTTGGACGGGATAATAGAAGTCATTAGACCCGTGTGTGAAAGAGATTTGCTCAAAATTGTGCGCAGGAAATTCTAAATATATCGTTTTCTCAAGTCAAATCATTCTAAATATCCGTTTCTTATGTCAAATAATAGATAACCCTATGTCATTATTACCATTTATTTACTGTTTTTGCTCTTGTTATGAAGCTACGATCAATATATATGTGAAAAAAAATCCTGTCAAAGTTGTAATTGATGAGTTTCCTTTTTTTTTTAGTTTAGTTTAGCCTTTATTTGAAGGGACAATGCACAGAGACATTAAGCTCATAAAAACAGAGATGTTCAGCACCAGATTAGAGCGAAAGAGCGAGTTTCCATCTGCAGTCCCTGATTTACATGAATAAAAATACACTCAAACTATCTCAGTAAAAGCAGCAGTTCATAGACTCGTTCACACACAGACAGAACCACATCTCAGTCAACATTACTGACAGGAACATTTGTCTTATAAAAGGCACATTAATGTTCTATCCCCTTAATTCTACATAAATACATAAATTCAGACATCACTACTCCAATATTATAGGTTACAAATGGGTCAATATCATTTATTTGGAGTTAAATTTACTCGCTCGGCCCTTTTTATCCTCACATATCATCACGAGGTGGGATCTACGTGGCAGCTTTGGCCTGACAGAAGAAGACCAGAGATTCCAGAGCACAGACTGTATAAAAAAGTGAAACACCGCCTTTATTGTTCGTCTCCAGTCAGATGAGACTCGCAGTCACAGGGGATAATTTGGAGTTTTGGAGTATTTCAGCAGAAAGTGAACTGGGACCAGAGTTGATGGAGCTGGAAGCACACCCATGCTCATTTCCTATTTTTAACGCAGCGGCTAGCGGGTTAGCTGTGCCCTTTTATGTATACAGTCTGTCTCCAGAAACTTTTTTTTTTCATTGTTTATTTATCTTGTTTAAAGGACCGCTATAGTTGCAGACATTCAACCTGCCCATGAGTTTCAGGATGCAGCAAAAATACGACTGTTGCCATGGCGATTAACAATTTAAAACCGCATATTCATATTTTTAATGGGTAAAAAAGTCCTCAAAATCAAACATCATCTCATCTAACAAGAAGCTGAAGCCCATGACATACGCCGCCACATGTTAAACAGCTGTAAAAGTATCACAAACTCCTGATTCAATTTCGAACTCTGCCAAAGCCGTTTTTGCACCTCGCTTTTTCCTAACAGTTGATTTGGTTCCTGGACAGCGTTGGAGGAGAGGTCCATCAGACAAGGATTGATTACAAGTCTTCCCTATTCAGGCCCGAGCAGGTCTGGAGCTCATCCATAATTCATGTGATAAATAATGTAGCATTCATTACACAGGAAATATGAACTTTTGTTATGGTTTGTGTCTGTGGTCATAAAGCTAACACACTGACTACTTTAATTTGCTCCTCGCCCCCAGAGGCACAACCCAAATGACAAATACACTGATATAATTATATAATAAGACACACAGCGTGGAGATATAGCAACTTCAGCGAGGCCAAAGTGCTATTAGGAGTCAAACGCATTGTATTTATTAACGTTTGGGCTTAACCTACACATAAGAAGTCAGATTTGTTTACTTATTTGCATATGGTCACAGAGAAGACACGATTAAAAGCCCAAATATCAATTGTTTTGAACGTGTGTTACATGGTGTATGATTTTTCTTTAAATGTAAGTACAGATCAGTGGGTGGAGACACACGAAAACTGAAATTTTTTAATCACTCAAGCCTCAAATTCAGCAAAATATACAATGAAATGACGAGTAGAGTTCAACTACTTTAATTTACCCAACCCACATGACAAATACAGTGATATAATTATACAATAAGGCGCACAGCTTGTAGATATAGCAACTTTGACAAGTATTTATTATGTATTTATTAACCTTTGGGATTAACCTATATGTTAGAAGTCAGATTTGTTTACTTATTTACATATGGTCACACTCTCACAAAGGGGACGTTATTAAAAGTCCAATTGTGGCTCGCGTACACAGGAATATTTTAACAACACGACTTGCGGAGAGGAAGCAATTTACTACTCAAAGAGCCCTCTGGAGATAGTTTTTCTTTCTTTTTTTTTCTAAACGCGGATTTGTAAAGATTTATGGCGTAGACAACTGTGTGTCAGAGAAATAACAGCTACAGTAGACCTCAGCCATCACTCCACATTAGAAGAGGAGCTTTGAACATAAGTATTTCTCGAGCAGCAGTGGCAAACCATGTGCGCATCTTTGGAAGTGAAATTAGACACAACAGTGGTGGCGGGAGATAAGGGCGGAGGAGGAGGAAGCGTCTTATAAAAGAGATCACAAAAAATTATGTGCATTTGTGTATTTTATGGCCTTGAAGTCATTTCCCAAACAAAAAAAGTGTTTGGCGTTTTCAATTCGCTCTGTACATGTGTTGTGGGCTGCACACAGAAAGAGGCATTCAAGTTCACAAGTAAACAATTTCTTCCTCTCTTCTCCGGCTCAAAGGACAGTGCAGATTCACGCGGAGAAAAAGGTGAAAGGGGATTTGACTAGAGGGGTATTTATTTGTAAATGTGGTAAAATAGCAAAGTGCCTAAGAACTACAGGCAACACAAGCATGTCTCTAAAAGTAAGAGGACTTTAAAACACTTTATACGAGGAAATTAATTAGAGTTCACCCCTGAAGACCTAAGGGAAATTTTAGTACGTTTCTCCTCACCTGGATTTTTTTCTTAATTTTGCTTTTAAAACTGCCCCGTTTACCCTATAATGAAGTGTTCTACGTCTTTTTGTTCAGTCCAGCCTGTTATTTCACAATCTGCTGCTGTAGTTGTGTCATGAGGCTGTGATAAAAGCTACAGGACCAGAAATAGAGATGAAAAAAAGAAAAAATTAAAGTCAAAACACAAAACACACAGCAAACATGTATAAACAACTTTTTGGACATAAAAAATGCTTAATTTAGGGCCTCAGCTACAAACATGCGAAATAAGTCTGTAAGTAAATTAAAAATCTCCTTATTGCCCTAAAAAAAAAAAAAAAAAGTGCAATCGCCCCATTACTTTTCTGGTCCATGGTGATGGAAACAGCTCCTGTCAGGTCCAGGGCCAGAGCCACAGCACTTCTGCATTTCCAGGGCATTTATTACATTTGGATTTGTTCATTTTGAGTGAAATAAACCTTTAAATAAAAATAGAAAGGGATGTGCAATTACACACACCAAGATGTGTAATTTTCCATGTATGTGAGAATTAACTCCACTTAGAGCGACTTTTTCCCTCGTTATAAACACACACAGTCAGAGGAGTCGACCATCTTGACTCACTTCACTCTTTGGCAAAGTTTGGCTCGATCAAAATGGACGGAGCGCATGAGTTTGGGGAAAACAAAGTTCCTATTGGACACTCGTTTTGCTCACGTCATCACACAGCGTGAGTGTGACGTAGGATAAAGCCGCAGAAATGTACGGAAACCTCTGTGTCTGCACTTTCAGAGGGGAAAAGGAAGTTTCTGTCTTTTACGGTTAGAAAGTTCTGCGCGGTTATAGAAAACATATTCCTCGTTATTGTATACGATACCGTAGGTCTTCGAGGGTTAATAAAACATGAACAATACCACGAAGGAACTTAATACTTGACTACTGACTTAATGTCCTATGTCATGCAAAACTAACTCGTGTGCGCTTTTTGCCAATGCTAAAATGATGTTACCTCCTCAGAAACATACACTGGAGTTGTGTCTGTCTACATCTACAAAGATCAAAATGCTCTGTTCCACCTTGTGATGTCATTAAGTGTAACAGATACACCTTACTTTTAGTTCAGTAGACATTGGCAATGCCTGCACTGCAAAAAAGGCCTAACAAAAAATAAGTAGAAAATACCAATTTTGAGGTAAAAATGCCCTATTTTAAGTGAAATTATCTGCCAGTGCAGTAAGAAATTTTCACTTACCAAGTTTTCTTAAAACAAGACGAAATATGAATCTTGTTCTAAACAGAAAACACGAGTTTCAAGTATTTATGGCAAGATTTTTCACCTTATTGGTTTGAGAAGGAAGTTAAAGAGGCTTAACCTGGTTTGATTTAATATAAAAAGTGCTTAGAATAAGTTGTAATATTTAGATAAGATAAATCAGGATGGAATATCTTGAAACAAGTAAAAAAAACTCATCTTATTAAGTAAAAAAATCTTAAAATTGATCTTGTAAGATGAATCTGCTTAATTCAAGTCAGTTTAACTATGCTAAAAAATCCTTTTTGTAATGTGGGCTAAAATCATCCAAATTATTCTAGTGATTCTAGTGATTTTAGTGATTTTAGTGAAGGTTTATGGAGTTTAAAACCACAGTGGAGCACTTCCTGTATTACCACATCAGTCTGAGAGAGGAACACAGCCTAAATCTGCAGGGTTTGTGTGTTATGTGTGAATGAAATAAATCCTGACTCCAGGTACGAGTGTGATAAGGAAACAACATTATAACACATCAGAAAACAGTGGAATATGGGCCCTTTAAAGTTATTATTCTACTGCAATACTGGGAATATTCTGAATACTTCTCACCAGGGCTGTTTCCAGCTTCGGCCTAATGCAAAAGGCGGTTTGGTGGCCAATATAACTAACTGAAATAAAAGTAATTTCATGTGTTTTCTTTACCCCTAACCCCAAAAATACTTTCAACATGGTATAAGCAGTAGCAGTAACTCTTAACTTAGACTCCTTAAGTTTTAATTTGTGCATTATAATGGTTTGTTATCTGCTTTTCAACAAATATTTTCTCCTCAAATGTGTTTTTACTTAAGGTGCCAAAGTTCACAGCTGTAAATATGTCTTGTTCAAAAGCCTGCAGACCCCTCACTTCCTCCTGAATATTCACCATGGCTTCCCACCATAAATCTGTCTCTGTTGTGTGAGCGTGATAAAATGATATACGCGCGTTTCCTTTGCACGCCATCTACTTCCTGTCTGCCCGGGCCGTTGGATTTGATGGGTTATTAAACACTCCTGTCAATAAAAAGCGTGGTGAATGCTAATTTTGAAAAGCCTACATCGATAAGTGACCATGAACGCATCGCAAATTAACCTCCGAATGTCATGGGAACCGCCACTGCCGCAGCCATTACTGTAGAGCTGCAGGTATCAGATTTTAGCCTATGAACACTTAGGATTGTAATAACAGGAAATGCACTGCAACCTTTGGTTTTTCAAAATCCTAATGAATCAAAATCAAAATAATTTATTGCAGTTAAGACTTTTATTCATATGAAAGGTCATTGTTAAGTCTTGAATGAAAAACGCCGAAGCTGTAATTATCAGAATAAAGGACCAAAATAATGTTAATAAAAGGTACTGTAATAGTAAATAGTTTGATTTAATATATGCTGAGATATTTTGGTCAAAAATGGTAGAAAAGTAGAAAATCAATGAACCATATTTAAATCAGTTTGAGGATGTTTGGACTGTAAACATAAATAATACGGCTACAAAACTCATGGTCAGATATGAATGATTTAAATAAGCTGATTGCTCGTTAGGCTATAGTTGTATTCATGCTTTAAGTCTTTATTCATGCTTTATTAAGGATATTAAAAGTCTATTAGTCATTAAAAAGTGTTATCAGCTCTGTAACTCTATGGGAGATTTACTGTTTTTGAAAGAAATGTCAAAACTTATGATCCAAGTGATGAATCTTATGGCTTAAAAGGATTTTCAAAACAAGAAATACATTAATTATTAAAAAATAGTGGCACCACTTTTTGAAGCAATTCTGAATAAAATAATATGACTTTTTATGAGGACATAGAATAATTTGAACTTTATGTTTGTTTGTTGTTTCGTGCAAAGACTCATCATCAAACAGGTGAACAAATCTGCAGTCTGAAGGTTAAAAAGCAAATTTTACCACTGAATTCTGACCTGTTCTCCTGCCTCGTTTTCAACTACTGTCATGTCCTGTGAATGAATCTGATCCTAAGATTGTAACGTCATATTACTTAGATCAGAACAACTTCAAAAGCCAAATTTTACGTTTACATCTCATGAATCAGTGCTGGAAACGGCGTCTATAACCAGAAATGAACATCCGCAAATTTATTACATGGGATTTTTATCAGAAATATCCCAGATTTAAATCCACAGATGTTGAACACGATATTAGTGACTATGCCTTAAACCTTGCCATATCACAATACCAGTTTACTTACCGTATTTTCCGGACTATAAGCCGCTACTTTTTCCCCAGGCTTTGAACCATGCGGCTTTTACAAAGGAGCGGCTAATGTGGATTTTTCTTCCACCACTAGGGGCGCTCTAACTGGAATCTAAAAAACAAGATAGACGGAAAATTAATGCAAAGAAGAATACGCTACTTTTAATTGAGCAGATATAACACGCACGACAAATTACTGGTAATTATTTTCAAATCCTCGCCCCTTCATCATGAAAAGCACGAAGGAGTTTGTATGATGCAAGTTTTAAGTTGAAGGCGTCGATCTTGCTCCAGGAAGGAAACCGCTGTAGAGCCCTGCACGGGACCATGGATGTAATAAGAACATTCTGAAAGTTTATTGCGGGAGAGCGATCGCACTACGCGGGAGCGGGACTGAAAATTGTGTCCCGCAGACCTGTACCTGCTGCTGCTGTAAGTTTGGCGTCAGTGGTTTCAGCGGAGATGATTCAAGTGACTTGTGGTTTCACTGCACAGGAGAAATGAAGGTCAATTACCGGTTCTTTTCTATTTTTGACCCGTTTTAATCAGCACAGTTGGTGCCGTGTTAAAAGGCACTGTTCAGAAAGAATCTGTTCAGGTACATAAATGTACATTTACAGTACAAAATCGTTCTGTATATGCAGTAAATATCTCATTTTTCAACATGGATATCAGCGGCTTGTATATACTTTTTAAATTTTTTTTTAAAAATAGAGTGGATGCGGCTTATATACCGATGCGCTCTATAGTACGGAAAATACGGTACTTTTAGCAACTTAGAAACTATAGGCCTATGTAATATTTTGATGTAATCTGAAACCATCTAACTTTTTATCTGACCATATGAACTGTACACGCATTCAATTACACAATGCGAAAACTCGCTGTGCTTTACTTTCCGAGTTTTGAGGTACGAAAGAGTAAAAAAAACACTTTGAAATTGTACATTTGATGTGTTTAGTAATGAAAAATTATTAATTCATAGACTCTTAAGCCACGCTTTTAATATTGTTTTGTATTCATGAAAAATAGATTTGCTTTCAGAGAATTATGGATGCTTCCGGAGAATATTCGCTAACATCAAATCCATTAGGGCAGTAAAGTGATGCAAAAACTGTGGATTTAATGCATTAAATCATGCGCCATTAACCTCGCCCAGTTATTTTATGGTAAGTAGGGTCCCGCGTTACACTAATAATAACTTTGAACAGAAACCAATCAGGTTAGCAACACGGAAAAACATCGACATTTTGACCTGGCTTCCATTACATGTGCGTCTTTTTGACACACAATGGAGCTCTTAGCGTTTTGCATTTGTGACGTTTCAGCTGTTTTAAGGTTAAGGTCTGACCACTACAGCGGATAGCAAAACACACTGATCCCAAATGGGTTTAGTCCGGATACGCTGTGACACGCTGCACAACAAAGCAGACAAGACGAATACCGTAAGTCCTGTATCAAACGTGCACCGTCTCTGTCCCTCCTCCGCCAATATCAACAGAAATGTCAACAGAGCGCGCGTCTTGTCAGCATCTTGTGTCAAATAATGAAGAGTGGCTTATTATATGGGCAAGTTCGCGCGCAAATCTCCCACTGGGCATGTCAATAATACTCCTAGATAAGCAAATCCACTATTTCCGTACGGGAGTTTTATCACAGCAAAACAAATATTACTTCAATAGGCTTACGTATACTTGGACCAGGGCCTTAGATACAACGCGAGGTGCAAATAATAAAAATATGCAGCTGTTTATTAAGGTCTGACATTTAAAAAACAACAATCTTTCTTTTTTTTTTTGAAAATCAGTCATTGGGGAATATGAGGCGGCGCGCTGTGATGTGCTCTTTTACAGTCCTATCTCACAAGTAGAAGTGGCCATTTATTTGCATGAGGCCCGGCTGAGCTTCTATATTAAATTTCATCGCATAAATTGCTCTTCGGAAACTACTGAATGGATCTGAAGTTTGCGCTGTGAATACATTCAAAGGGAGAGATACAGGTGGCTGGGTGACGATCGCTCGCAAAGGGGAGGTTTTCATTGGTTTCACTGGCGCAGATGGATATTGTCCTGCGTCTGTGGTTCTGTGGTTATGAAATATCGTCTATGGAAAGTGCTGTTAGTTATATTCTTATGTATATATTGGTGCATATTGAGTTAACTCTTTTTTTGCACTTAAGTTTAATTCAATCACTTGTGCAAATATAGATATACTGAAGGGGGATTGTTTGATGGAGAGCAGAACATTTTATTCAGATTGAAAAATAACTATTAAAAAGTGAAAAAAAAAAACAATATAAGAACCACTGAAGCGTCTTTCTTTCTTATAAGGGAGCACAATAGATTTTTTTTTTCATTATCTGGTTGTTGTTTCAAACTTCTCAGTAAGTAATTATTATTTATAGGCTTGGAAAAGTATTATTATTACTGGAAGCTGTGGGGCCGTATAGTAAAAACTATAGCAAACGGAGTCGCAGTTAATTTTAAAGTTATATGTATGGATGTCTTGCCCAAGGACACAGATTTAGTAGCAAAGTTTGTTGTTTGTTTTGTCCCTTTTTTTTACTGGAGTTGTGTAACGAAGCACCAGTGGCTAAAGTAAATATTCCATAACCAAAACACTTTAATTAACCTCTATGTTATAATGTTGTGTATTTATCATTCACGCACATTCACACACAAATCCTGCATGTTAGTTCTTCTCTCCCACCTTGTGATGTCATGTGGTGATACAGGAAGTGCTCCACTGTGTTTTGAAACTCCACACACCTGCACCAGAGTCATTCGGATAAGTTCAGCCCTGCAGTTTTCAGTCTCTGCTGATAAAAGGAAGCGACTGACCTGAAAACTCCCAGTACTGTTCGATGACATCACAAGGTGGAGCAGAGCATTTTGAGCTTCGGACACAGAGACGTTCTAATAATGTCCAGGTATGTTTCTATTGAGGTAAGTTTTGTGTATTACAGGACCTTTAATCCTAACGCCATAATGACATAGTTTGACTGTAATAATAATGATAATAATAATAATATTTATTTTATTTTATTTATTAGGAGTCTTTCTGGACACAAGGTCTCCTTACAACAACATAAACCAAATAAGTACCATTAAAACATACAGTTAAAAGCCACAGTTCAATGGGACAGTATTTAATTGATTGATTGCACTACAAAAAGGATTTTCTAGCATAGTTAAACTGACTTGAATTAAGCAGATTCATCTTAAAAGACCAATTTTAAGATTTTTTTACTTAATAAGATGAGATTTTTTTTACTTGTTTCAAGATATTCCATCCTGATTTATCTTATCTCGATATTACAACTTATTCTAAGCACTTTTTATATTAACTCAGTCCAGGTTAAGCCTCTTTAACTTCCTTCTCAAACCAATAAGGTGAAAAATCTTGCCATAAATACTTGAAACTCGTGTTTTCTGCTTAGAACAAGATTCATATTTCATCTTGTTTTAAGAAAACTTGGTAAGTGGAAATTTCTTACTGCACTGGCAGAAAATTTCACGTAAAATAGGGCATTTTTACCTTAAAATTGGTATTTTTTTCATATTTTTTGATAGGCCTTTTTTGCAGTGTGTGTTTAGTATTGTATTTAGTGTTATATTTTATTAATATTTAGTATTTAGTAGTGTATTAGACAGTATTTGAGATAAATAATGTGATAAGTGAGTTGAGTTTAATATCTGATTTCATTCCAGTATTATCTTCTGCATTACTGCATGTGTATTATGTATTATGCATTACTGCTCACTGTAGGTACGACACACGACTAAACATGTGTATATATCTCCCACAGTCACAGCCCGCACACAGTCTCCCCGCTAAAACACATTTTAACAGTTTAAGCCCTCACAGTTTAAAAAAAAGGGGTTACGTCATGGAATTTTGCACACTTCTGATTTGCACATCCAGACTCACATACAGTATAAATAGAGCCACTTCACAGCAACAGCGTGAATCCAACTAAAAAGAGAGGGGGGAAAAAACTTGAATAGATTTTGAATTTTAAAAGCTAGATCAAATGAAAATCGCACAAAGGCCGAAGCCAGTGGAATTGAAAGTGTGATACAGACGAGTGTTGGAAGGGGGTGATGTTGTGGGGGGGGTTAAGGGGGAAAACAGGATTAGACCGAACACTCCTGGTTCCCACAGATTGCCTGAAATGGGGAACAGATTTAAAGCAGGTAGCGTGCGTTGACAGGTTTGGTTGTATTTTTTTCTCTTTTTTCCCCCCCCCTCTCGTACAGCTCTTTGCTCTTCCTCCTTTTTTTCTCCGTGTCTTACACATTTAACTAGAAGCATGTCAAAATCTGTTTACATGTCATGAATAGAAGCGTGGCATGTTCAAATCGGGTAAGCCATTCACCTAGGAAACTTGGATGATTTGACAAGTTTGAGTCGCTTTGAGGTCTGAAACAAATCCTATAGTTAGCTAGTTTTTCGTTTTTTTTTTTTCCCGCCGCTAAACCGTCGTGTAATTGCGTTGATTAAAATAATGCTCAAAATTCCTCTCGTCTAAACACGTTACACACACAGTAGTTCACCAGCTCGCGTTGTTGTACCTTGAATTTGTATGTATTTCTTTTGGGAGCTCCGTATGCTTAAGCGTTTCTCCGTACGTCAGCAACTTTTCCAGATTAAACTGTTTCATGTTTAATGGGATAAGAAGTGAACATGAGCTGCTCTCCAATCCTGGCCCAATTGAGTGTTTTTTAATGCAATTTGTCACCTCCCTGAGCTGCTGGGATTTGTTCCATACTGTTAGATGTGGAGTCAATTACACAGTATCTCCAAAGAGTATTTTACTTGAGAGATTGCTTCATCTGGCAATATTAAAGCTACTTAATATATGTTTGGACAGAGTTGACGGAATAAGGCTTCTTAAGATTCAATGTGTGTATCTATAAACACCAAGTAAAAAACTGACAGCTGTGATGTTGATTCTTAAAAGCGACTAAAATATTCACTTAACCTAATATATGCGGCTGTGCACTGTTATATTGAGCTAATTGCAAATGGTGTTTTCGAATTTATAAAGGCAGCTAGCTTACTACTGCTTTTATTTTAAAGGTGCATCATGCGACTTTTCTGTCAGAAGGTTCACCGCCTGCTTATGGTCGTGGAGCTATTACGGCATCACCTTGCAAGAAAATGTTCCACAGTACAGCATTAAATTCACGGATCGCCATGGACTCCGCACTGCAAAAAACTAAATCTAGTCGAGCTAAAATGGCTTGGATTAAGACAGTTTTACCCGGATTTCAGTAAATTTCACTTGACGAGTAAAATGATCCGCCAGTGCAGTGAGATTTGTGCGCTTAAAATATGAAAAAACATCTGGCTACACTTAAGAAATAAGATAAAACAACAACTTTTTGCACTTAGAATAAGAAATAAAAGCAAATGTTGCTTGAATTAAGAAAAAAAAACACTTATTCCACTGGCAGATCATTTCACTTGTCAAGACGAATCTGCTCAAATAAAGTAAAATGTTCTTAATTTAAGTCATTTTAACTTACCTGGAAATTGTTTTTTTTTACCAGTGCGGAAACAAAGAGTAACATCTGTGGAGAGGCGAGCCTGCTCTCAGTAAGAATCCACGCTTTCCAAAGTGTTTTTGAGGAAAGAAAGCAGCTGTAATTGAAACAAAACTGCAATAGAAATGAGATAAATGCCATAGTGTGTGGACCATTCTATATTCACTCCAATGAGCAGATGATTTACTCCCACCAGATAAGTTCCTGTATATGTTGCTCCTTCAGTTGCTCCTTTAAAATACTGTATTTCCAGTTATCGCCATAAGAGACTGAGGTAAACAGCTCAGTTGTATGAATGACGTAATGAAATGTTTGTTTTTCTTTCTCAGCTGTACTTACAATATATAAATTGTGTAATAAATAGTGTTACACCTTCAGGAAATGTTTGGGCATGTGTCTCTTTTTATAATCCACTAACTTTTTTCTAAACATGTAAAAACGCAGCGGCTCTAATGCACAATTTCAACAGCAAATAAAACATTCACTTAACCCTATACATGACTCTGAAAACTCCAGTATGATTAATTATAGGCTTCAGACATTACAAATGACTGGCCAGTTAATGCTAACAAATATTCTCCCTTAAGGGGCTCTATTAATAATTTCATTCTCTCAACAAATATTATTCTATCCACCTGCTGCGCGCGATCCTATTTTTTCCCCCCCTTTTTTCGTTTTGTGATCATACATAATTTAGTCCCGGGCCACATCTAATAAATGATGTTGACATATGCTCTGGCGGAGAGCTCTGCCTGGAAGTGTGGGGTGATAAGCTTCTTTGCATTCTCCCTGGATCCAATTTTGCCCTATCAGTACATAAGAGTGTGGCTGCGCGCATACGGTCCACTAGGCCCCGAGACGTCCTGCGGCTGCCTCCGATTAGTGAAAACTGTCGAGGAGAGAAGAGATTTAGGAATTTTGTCACCAATAGTAATACCTATTTCTCTAAATATACAGTGAGGTGTATACAGAGGCTGGGGGAAAATGTATAAACTTGTTTCTGTGAAGAGTTTAAAAGGTAAAATTGGTGTGATGCAAAGAAATCACCAGCAGGGGGAGTAGAGAGCTGGAGGTGATTTACAGCATAAAACGCGATGGAGTCGTTTTCACTTTTATGCATAATTTTTTTTAAATAGTTTTATTTACCACAGTGATAATGAAAATGGAAACAGTCATTTAACCACAGTTGCTCTTCACTCCCCCTACTGGTCACATGTAAAATTGCAAGGGGGGGGATTGAGTTGGTAAAATGTTGCGAACATAATAAGTTTCATGGCTTTGTTGCTATTTTTTTTAACTATATTGCAATGTGTTTAATGGACAAATACTGCCATATTTCAAAATATTCAGACTAAACACGTCTATATGCAGCAAAGGATTATGGTCGGTGTAGTTCACGGCAACAAAACAGCGCATTGTAGACAGCGCCTCATTGTTTAAAAATGAAAATATCCTCAGTATTGCTCTTCATTTATTAGCGCTTTTTTTTTTTTTAACCATTTCTGCATTATGGTAAAAACTTACTCAGTAGGTCAGTTAAGATAATTTGGTTTAATTATGCAAATCTGTCCATAAACAGTGTCACATTTTAGCGTCTGTTTGGTCCGTGGGAGGGGGTCAGGAGCCACACTCCCGCCCACACCGGCGCTCGCCCAGCACCGAGCGCACAGGCGGATTAAAAATTGAAATTGCTTTAAGCGCCGACGTCCAAATATTTGTCCATTAATTTCCAGCTGAAATGAATTCCTACAGTTCCAAGTCCGGCACACACACTGCTAACCCCCCGCCCGCCTCCCTCAGTCTCACTCCCGCTCCGTCTCCGCTCTCCCTCGGCCCGAAGCATTACGAGGCTGAATCAATCCGATCAATTCTCGTCCACCAATTGTTTGTTGTTTTTTTCTGCTGACCACACCTCAAGGATTAATATTTGATTAGCCTTTAGGAGGGGTGGAAAGTACTTATTAACCTTATTTGTCAATCTGTCAGTGCCAGCGTGGGGATGGTGCCTCGCGGCGGAGAGCGGGGGGTGGGGGAGGGGTCACTTTAGGGAATACGATGTCTTCCGGTGTCTGCTCTCCTCCCCGCTTTATCATAATTATCCATTTCGAGCATAACATCCAGCGCTGCGTTTTGAATACACCGGCTAATTGATATCGCAATATGTGGCCCCGCAATAACGTAATGGTATTGATGTTCCCCCGCTGGTTTCTTTCGACAGTTTGGTCAATTATGTCAGATTCTTTCCACACTGGGTCGAGTCGTAGCTCCCTCATTTTATTCCTAATCGTGGTATGTAAACAAAACTGGAGCGTGCCGCCACTCGGGTCATTTTCATTTCAGTCCATGAAGACAAAGCATTTAGTCATTTGGAAATTGATGAGTAAACTTGCCCACTGTACGCCGGGCCTTTTTTCATTAGTGATTTTAATTAAGTCTTCTGCACAACAGTGAAATTGACTTTATATATAATTGTTCATTATACGTCTTGTTTTCTACGATGGGGAAATTAAGGAGCCTCAAACGGATGAATCTCAGACATGATTAGTCTTGTTCATCCCAAACGTATAATTTTTTTAATGCCTGGCGCGAGGCTTTTGCTACAAAGTGAATTGATACTCACTATATGAAAACATTTAATGAATTGGCAATTTTGTTGTCAAAATCAAGCTAACAAATATTCTTATGGGAAATTTAAAAGGAGGCGCACGTGAACGCTGCGGGTTTGTTTAATTTTATGGACAATAAAAGAGGAGTGGGAGGTATGTTTTTGATCAAGAATGAGTAAAATGGATTTATTCTTATGTCAGTCGTTAACAGCTGTCCAGTGCTTTTGTAACACATTTTATTTTCATTTTATTGCTCTTATTTGGTTACCTTTTTCAGCTGGATGCCCTCCCTGTCACACCCCAATAAAATGGACCACATCAGATGACACTGGGCTAAAATTTTGCGCCGGGTTAACATTGGTTGGAGTTATTTTTTGTGGTTTTCATTGCTTTTTAATGGATAAATCATTTCACAAAACATTGCTGTCGAATTCCTACATAAACACTTAAAGAATAAATAAAAAAATAAATAAACAGAGAGCGCCGTTATAGGCCAAGGTAATTTATTTATAAGTATCGCTACGTCAGTCCAGGTAAATTCTGTCCAATGCAATGAGGACACAGCATTTACACTCAATACTCACACAGAATAACAGCTAATATTAAGGTTAACAGTTAAAGATGCACCGTGTAACTTTCTGATGTGCTTGTGTCTCTTTGGAGATGTTATTGGTTTACCTGGAATGTTCCACAGTACGGCATTACACTTATTTATCTCGCTTTTTCTCATTACGGGGGTTGTTATTGCCACAAAACACACATATTCTTACAGTGAGCGGGCTTCATTCTCCACTGATCTGACCTGTAACTTGGCTTGATGGCGGGTGTCACCTGCTATTCTGCATTAGGTTAGATACGTTTAATGCTATACTGTGGAACATTCAGGGCAAAGTAATAAAATCCTTATGGTGACAGACAGATACACAGCAAAAAAAGGCCTATCAAAAAATAAGAAAAAAAAAAAAAACAATTTTGAGGTTAAAATGCCCCATTTTAAGTGAAATTATCTGTCAGTGCAGTAAGAAATTTTCACTTACCAAGTTTTCTTAAAACAAGACGAAATACGAATCTTGTTCTAAGCAGAAAACACGAGTTTCAAGTATTTATGGCAAGATTTTTCACCTTATTGGTTTGAGAAGGAAGTTAAAGAGGCTTAACCTGGACTGAGTTAATATAAAAAGTGCTTAGAATAAGTTGTAATATTGAGATAAGATAAATCAGGATGGAATATATTGAAACAAGTCAAAAAACTCACCTTATTAAGTAAAAAAATCTTAAAATTGGTCTTTTAAGATGAATCTGCTTAATTCAAGTCAGTTTAACTATGCTAGAAAATCCTTTTTTGTAGTGAGGCAAATAGCACAAGGCCTCTGTTAGAAAACTTACATAAACTAGGCACAAGAACAAAGATGCAGGAATAAGAAGGTTTGTGATCATCTCGAATAACACGAACTATCGCACATACAGTTTATGATCCGCCCTAATTAGACAAAAGGCTTTTTAAAGATTTCCATAACAATGTTGAACAGCCCTATACACATTTACAAGGCTTATTATAATATTGCGTAAAGAATTGCAAACAGTGGGGCTACACTTTCCTTATTTGCTATAATACGCTCCACATCGACATCACAAGGCACCTTTATTAATTACATCAAATGAATAGACTTCCCTGGACTATTAGATCACGTGGATTGACTTTCTTTTGTTTACCGCCTCTTGCGTCACATCCATTGGAGTCTTTCGTGTACATCTGCTGCTCTTGTGTCTAAGTGATAAACCTCTCCACTCTCATTGGATCTGTGTGCGCACCTCTCTATCTCCACCGGCCCATCGACGCCCCCCCCCCCGAAACAGACGCTAACCCAACACCGTCCCATGGTTTGCAGTGTTAATTACAGATCCTTTGACGTGATAGCACACAGCCCTGTAGAGATTGATTACTCTTTGAGCTAAGTTGTCTTCCAATTACTTAGACAATTAGCCAACTAATTAAAATACTTACCCTGCGCATTGAAAGAGAGGGAAGAGGGCCGCTGTGAGGATGTCTCTTGATGTATGAGCTGCCAGGGATCTGTGAGGAGAGACGGAAGCCTGGTGGGCTCAGTGCAACTTTGGGAAAACGCACTCAAACATGACATAATGTTTAAAGGGGCCGTGTCACGCGATCTTCTTGGTTTATGTTATAATGTTGTTTCGTCGAAAACTACCACATTTTGAGCTTTGGAGATGTAAAAAAGCAAAATGTAGAATTACCCTATGGAAATGTATAATCAAATGTGCTACATGCGAGTTAGAAATACACCATGAAACGACGGTATTCTTATAATCCCCATGGAGGCAGTTGACTTTAGAGCGAGAATATGTAAAAATGCATGTTTTTCCATTTGTTGAGCAATAAAAGCACTTGTAATTGAATAAATGCAAGAAAGATTAGTTGGTAACACTTTATAATAAGGAGCCATAATAAACAGCAAACTAATCATTACCAAACGCTTCATTAATATTTGTTAATTTAATAAAATATCTATTTCCCACAAGTTAATCCTTTTTTCATCCTTAGCTAAACGTGAATTGTTTGCATGAAATCAGTGTATTAATGTTTTAACAAATAGAAAATAATCTATTAACTAATATTGTATTAATATTTATTAATAGTAACTAAATGTGTCGTTGGCTCTGCTGATCTCAGTCTGAACCTCTCCTCACAGGATCACTGTGGGTTAAGCGTAAAATGTAAAATATTTTCTATCGTTAATACATTTTAGTAAAGTAGTATTAGTAGTATTATTTGTAAATATTTAATAATCACTGTTCCAACTTTATTATAAGTTGCCCCACACTGACACCTACATAATACTAATATATTAATTACACTGAACCAACTTAACCCACAGTGATCCTGTGAGGAGAGGTTCAGACTGAGATCAGCAGAGCCAACGACACATTTAGTTACTATTAATAAATATTAATATGATATTAGTTAATACATTATTTTCTATTTGTTAAAACATTAATACACCGATTTCACGCAAACAACTGATGTTTATTTAATGATGAAAAAACTATTAACTTGTACAAAATAGACATTTTAGTAAGAATGAACAGATATTAATGAAGGGTTTGGTAATGATCAGTTTGCTGTTTATTATGGCTCCTTATTATAAAGTGTCACCGATTAGTTTAGTAAAGAAGTGGAACATTCCAGGCGATGCAAAAACGAGCAAACCCCAGTAGAAAAGCTGCAGACTGAACTTTTAATAGCGGGTTTGGAAAATGATAAATGCACATACATAACATGAGACTAAAAGGGCCGTCGCAGCCTTTATCCGGTGTATCGGTTTGTGCTGAAGGAGGATAAGGATGTTAAGTTCGTTTTTAAATAGATGATAAAAAGCTTTCATCTGCACTGCGCCATGACGGTTTAACACGTCTCAACTTTTTACAATTCAACCCGCAGACATCATGTGAATCTTCTCACATCTTTGCTGTGATTATTGTGTTTTCAATCTGCAGCAAATGAATGAGCAATAACATTTTATGGACTGATGAGAAAAATTTGAGTTGAAGTTAACCGGAGTGTGTCTAATATGTGAAACCAAACGATTAGGAAATTGTGAGTTTTTATTTTTAAGGATCCTTAGAGGGATCCTAGTGCACTGATAAAATAAAAACAGTTCTATAACTCTCAAGAGGCAAAATACAATTCAACTTTTTAATATCAAATAATTAAATGCTTCATGGTTATCTAAATATTGAGAATGGGAACGTGCCGTAGCTTTTAAAGACACATCATTATTTGTAATGATGAAGAGTTTAGGTCATGATTGTTTCTAAATTAGTAATCTGTTGTACAATCAGCCAATTATAAGTACTTGTGAGAAAACTATAGGAGCCGAACTGCAAAGGCAAAGTTCAACGTAGTTCAGCCCGTTAAATAGTGAATTAAAAACCCAATACACACTGCACCAAATGATATCTGGTGTTTTTATAATGTGTAACACTTTAGATTTTATTATGCAGTGATTCATTTAACTCGTGTTTATTTAAGTCACGATAAAAACAGGGTATTTGCTCACACATAGCATTACATATATCACCGTGTTACCTTTGAAAGTGCCATATTTGCCAAAAACAACATATTATAATAAGTTTTGCTTTTGTTTTAGACTCTCTGAGCTCCTTTCCCCCCTCACGCCCCCTTCAGACCGCTGGAAAATGACAGTGTGCATCCCGTTTATGAAACTACTGCACATTGCACCAGGTTTGTGAAGTTGTGCACTCACAGAAAATGCAGGAGAATTGGTGCCATAGACTTGTGGGCGGAGCCTTTTGCGAGAGGCGTGGCTTTGTACAGCTGAGATTGTTTGAATGGCGCCAGGAGAGATCGCTTGATTACTCAAACACGCACGGGTCACATCTGTTTTGCACAATACCCCCTCTTTAAATTATGTTTTAGGTCTACACATTTCAGCCAAAAACTTAACGCATTGAATTTTAAGGTAAATGTGCTGTTATAAATAGAGGTAAAAAGGGATTTTCATTTTATTTTGTCTGTGTAATAAGTTTCATTTTACTATAGGTTACTTGTTGTAATGTTATTATGCATTTTTATGAAATTGACGGTGTTTCCTTTGAGACGATTTGGCAATTTGCCTAAAAAAACGGACTAAAGCTCTCCAAAAGACATCACTCTCCAAACCCATCATCCAAAAATCCCACTGTTCCTGCTTCTTCACTCAATCCGCCGCCGCTCTTGACATGTGACTGTGCTTGAACTGACTTTAATGCACTACTTGGCTCTTGTTATTTACTCTGTTTACATTGTGATTAGCATGACAGAGCGTCGCCGTAGCGACCACACGCCCATAAGTCAATAGGCATCCTCCCGTCTCTGTCTGCCGCTCTCTCTGCTCCTCTGCGCCTTGTCACACTTATTGTCATGTCCCTTTAACCCCAGCTGGCCAACTTCATTATTCCAGCTCTATTGTGATGGTAATATGTGTTATCTGTGCGGGGGACAAATACGCGGGGGGACAATGGGGACGGGGACATGCATTCAATTTATGCATTCATAATTGCTTTTGATGAAGTAGATAATTATGTTGCACTGTGCAGACTGCAGCGCCGGGCCAAATTAGCGGGAAAGCTTCAAACCGCTCTTTTTCTCATC
Source organism: Odontamblyopus lacepedii (assembly GCA_034769755.1). Taxonomy (NCBI): domain Eukaryota; kingdom Metazoa; phylum Chordata; class Actinopteri; order Gobiiformes; family Gobiidae; genus Odontamblyopus; species Odontamblyopus lacepedii. Next base: position 36,141,745 of record CM068351.1, on the reverse strand, counting down.
AGCCGGACAATGTAAGTCACTGTGAATTATGTTGTTATCTCACCTCCGCGTGCCTGGGTCAGAGGTGGATGTTAGCTACACCGGTCGCTATGGGTGAAGCTTTAGACAATGGACAGTGCTTTTTTTTTTTTTTTTTAGTTTACACAGAGAGATGTTAACCACTCTGCCGCCGTCCACTCAAAACCCTTTTTATTTAAACGTGCACTGTGTAACTTTTCTAGCAGAAGGCTTTTTCTTCATGAAGATGTTGCGTTGCGTTGGGATGTTTAGGTTGGAATTAAACCTTTCTATCGTCATGGAGCCCAAACCAGACCAAGTTACAGGTCAGATCTGTGGAAAGGCGACCCCGCTCGCAGTCAGAATGCCTCTGTAATTTTGAGCAATAAAAGCACCTGTAATTTAATAGCCACTGTAGCGAAAACTGCACTGTGATCACTAACATAGCAGTTTATTGTATATATAATTTTATATTCATTATCTTTATCGATCTTTATAGAGTTTGTCTATTTTTAAGTGTTTCTGTGCTTCTGTTGCTGCTGCTGTTTTCTTGCTGTTCTCTTAACTGTGCGTTGCAACACTGAAATTTCCCCATTGTGGGACAAATAAAGGATATCTTATCTTATCCTAGTACATGTGAGGTGGAGCTGCAGGAAGAGCAATGACACATAATGACATGTAGAAACAAGCAGGTGATGAACCCAAAAACCAGAAAGTTACCTCTAAAGATGCACTGTGTAATTTTTCAGTGGGGGGTTAGTCTCCATGGAGATGTAATCGCTTTGTCTAGAATCTTCCACAGTTTCACATCTTGTGTTTTTATTGCTCGAGAAACATACACTCTTACAGTTAATGGGGTCGCCTCTCCACAGGTTTGACCTTTAGCTCGGACCGGCGGCGCATCTGCTCGTCTCCACAGAAACAGAGGAGTTTAATGCCATACTGTGGTACATTCCAGGCAAAGCTACAACGTAAGCAAGCAGCAGACGCTCCATTAGAAAAGTTACACAGTGCATATTTAACCAAAAAACAAAACTTGAGCGGAGGTGAACTTTGAACAAATCAACCTCGTTGTGACCAGGAAATGCTGAATATTTTAAAGTAAATTGTCTTGCCCAAGGACACACTCGCTTGGATTGAACCACTAACCTTTGTGTTAACCTGCCTCTGAGCCACTGGAGCCTCTTTTTTATTTTCTCCAATACTGTTTTTTAAAGTCGGGACGAGACACAGTTTCCACAAGACAAGACAAGACATGTGACTGGGTCCATAAGAACAGAACAAGACAAGATTTTAACATAACTCTTCATGTGTACATTTTGCAATACAGTTTCCAAATTTTTATTTATTTTATTAAATATTTTTGTTTCCATTCTACCTTTTTGGAACTATAAGAGGCTTTGTTGTCCAATCCAAATGAGAAGCCTCACTGGCTCATTTTCCTCATGTTTGCACAGCTAAATCTACTGGCACAAACTCTTGTAACATTTCTACTGTTTCTTCAAGTTCTCTCCCTGCTGTTTGCATCACTCCACAGATCCAATAATTCTCTAATAACCCATTTTGTGCAGCATTTTATCCTTTTATCAGTTGTACAATTTTTTTTTTACCTTTTACATTGCAAAAATGAAAATGTAGCCATGTAAGATTCACTGAATGAAGAAAGTTATATCATGATCTGAGTAAATTTCCATTGACGAGTAAACTGATCTCAACCTGTTTGTCTCCATGGAGATGTTAATGCTTTGGCTCCGTTCTAACTGTGAGTGGGCTCGCCTCTCCACAGATCTCACTTGTAATTTGGCTAGTGGCCAAATTGCAAGTCTCCATAGAGAGTCTTTAGTTTATGGCCGTACTGCGGAACATTCTAGACACAAGTTACTGTGACAGGAAATCTTTGCACTTAAAATAAGAAATTAAATCTAAAGTTGCTTGAATGAAAAGAAAAACACATGTATTCCATTTGTAGATAATTTTACCTGTCAAGTTAAATCTGCTCAAATAAAGTAAATTGTAAACTGTAAATTGTAAATGTTTTTTGAGGTAAAAACGCCCTATTAAGAAATTTCCACTTACCAAATTTTCTTAAAACAAGACGAAATATGAATCTTGTTCTAAGCAGAAAACACGAGTTTCAAGTATTTATGGTAAGATTTTTCACCTTATTGGTTTGAGGAGGAAGTTAAAGAGGCTGAACCTGGACTGAGTTAATATAAAAAGTGCTTAGAATAAGTTGTAATATCTAGATAAGATAAATCAGGATGGAATATCTTGAAACAAGTCAAAAAATCTCATCTTATTAAGTAAAAAAAGTCTTAAAATTGATCTTTTAAGATGAATCTGCTTAATTCAAGTCAGTTTAACTATGCTAGAAAATCCTTTTTTTGTAGTGGTCTGTGTAAGTTTGCTGGTGGAGGGTCCGTCGAAGCTTTTCACCATGGAGACGTAATTGCTTTGGATGAAACGTTCTGCAGTACGGCATTAAACCTTTCCTATCTTTATGAAGACCAAACCAGACCAAGTTACAGGTCAGATCTGTGGAGAGCCGACCCCACTCGCAGGTATTTTTGAGCTACAAAACCACCTGTAACTGAACAAAAGGCAAAGCTGTTTAATGTCATATTGTGTTACTGCAGGCAGAGCAATGACGCATCCAGCACGCGACAAACCCCCAGTCAAAAAGTTACACAGTGCACCTTTAACTTACCTAGATATTGCTTTTTGTAGTGTCCTAAACACATTACCAGTAACTGTCCTTACCACTTCCTGTCCCACCAGCTCCGTTCAGCTGTGCTCCTGTGGCTGCAGTTGCACAGGTTGGATGGACAGAGACCCCCGGTGATTAGAGGTCAGGGAGTCGCACGGTTCAGCCTCTCCTCCTTCGTCTCCTCCTCGTCACCACAGCCAGTCTAAAACAATCTGAGCTCCACTTAACCTGTGCTCCGGCTCTGATAAGGCTTGGCATGCTCTGTCTCTATTAATCAATCACCTCGAGGCCTCCTCCAGATCTGCCATGCAAATCTGAGTTAGCGCCCGGTCTCACTGGTGTTTTTAGAATCAATTCAAAGGCCAAATGTGAGTGATTATCCTAAACGCTCAAGCAATGTCAGAATCGATGCTTAACACAATTTGGTGTTTCATGAAATATTTACAAATATGATTTTTTCAGTAGGAAACATATTTGTGGCCTTAATTGGTCCGTACTGTACGTATCTGAGCACAGACACAAAACAAATCTCGCCTCCGCACCGATATTTTGTATAAGCAGATCTTGGGGTCGAAATAAGTCCGCTAATGTTTTACTGTAATGTTGGAGAATCAGGAATTGAGTGGTTAGCATGCTAGTTGTTGTTTGCATTACCGTGTTGTAAAATTGGGGATGATTAAATGATCTATATTACAAAAAAACGGACTCTTGTGAGCTTTAAGCCGTGTTAGAATGTTGTTACCTCCTCATATCTGTGACATATTTGTGTTTTATTTCATTCACACATGTTTGAGTAATTCTTTATTATCGTCTGTCTACGTCTCCAAAGCTCAAAATGCTCTGTTCCACCTCGTGATGTCACGGTGGTAGTTTTCGAGTTGACAACTACCTCTTGGTTTTGTTCATTAGAGATGGACAATTCCAGGGCTGAAATGATCCAAATGATTCAAGTGAATTTGAATAGAGTTTAAAAACACAGTGGAGCACTTCCTGTATTACCACATGACATCACAAAGTGGGTTTTTGACAACATTATAACTTCAGAAAATAATGTAATATAGGCTTCCTTCTACACTATATGGTCACAGATATTATCATATTTCGGTAACACTTTATAATAAGGAGCCATAATAAACAGCAAACTGATCATTACTTAAGCCTTCATTAATATTTGTTAATCGTTACTAAAATGTTTATTTCGCACAAGTTAATAGTTCTTTCATCATTAACTAAACATTAATTGTTTGCATGAAATCAGTGTATTAATGATTTAACAAGTAGAAAATAATGTATTAACTAATATTGTATTAATATTTATTAATAGTAACTAAATGTGTCGTTGGCTCTGCTTATCTCAGTCTGAACCTCTCCTCACAGGATCACTGTGGGTTAAGTTGGTTCAGTGTATTTAATATATTAGTATTATGTAGGTGTCAGTGTGGGGCAACTTATAATAAAGTTGGAACAGTGATTATTAAATATTTACAAATGATTCTTAAAACCTTTATTAACAACAGAAAATATTTTACAGTCGGTCTCTCACACTGAGAGGTTCCAGGTATAGACCTGGTTTTAGTCCTGGTTTAGACCTGGTTTAGACATGGTTTTAGTCCTGTTTAAGACCTGGTTTAGACCTGGTTTTAGTCCTGGTTTAGACCTGGTTTAGACCTGGTTTTAGTCCTGTTTAAGACCTGGTTTAGACCTGGTTTTAGTCCTGGTTTAGACCTGGTTTAGACCTGGTTTTAGTCCTGGTTTAGACCTGGTTTTAGTCCTGGTTTAGACCTTGTTTCAGTCCTGGTTTAGAGCTGGTTATAATCCTGGTATACACTTTGTTTAGACCTGGTTTTAATCCTGGTATAGACCTGGTTTTAGTCCTGGTTTAGACCTGGTTTTAGTCCTGGTTTAGACCTGGTTTTAGTTCTGGTTTAGACCTGGTTTAGTCCTGGTTTAGAGCTGGTTTTAGTCCTGGTTTAGACATGGTTTTAGTCCTGGTTTAGACCTGGTTTTAGTCCTGGTTTAGACCTGGTTTTAGTCCTGGTTTAGACCTGGTTTTAGTCCTGGTTTAGAGCTGGTTTTAGTCCTGGTTTAGACCTGGTTTTAGTCCTGGTTTAGAGCTGGTTTTAGTCCTGGTTTAGACCTGGTTTTAGTCCTGGTTTAGACCTGGTTTTAGTCCTGGTTTAGACCTGGTTTTAGTCCTGGTTTAGACCTGGTTTTAGTCCTGGTATAGTCCTGGTATAGACCTGGTTTTAGTCCTAGTTTAGACCTGGTTTTAGTCCTGGTATAGACCTTCTTTAGTCCTGGTTTAGACCTGGTTTAGTCCTGTTTAAGACCTGGTTTAGTCCTGGTATAGACCTGGTTTTAGTCCTGGTTTTAGTCCTGGTTTAGACCAGGTTTAGTCCTGTTTAAGACCTGGTTTAGTCCTGGTATAGACCTGGTTTTAGTCCTGTTTAAGACCTGGTTTTAGTCCTGGTATAGACCTGGTTTAGTCCTGTTTAAGACCTGGTTTAGTCCTGGTATAGACCTGGTTTAGTCCTGTTTAAGACCTGGTTTAGTCCTGTTTAAGACCTGGTTTAGATCTGAAAAAAAACTATTAACAGATATTAATGAAGGCTTAGGTAATGATTAGTTTGCTGTTTATTGTGGCTCCTTATTATAAAGTGTTTCCCATATTTCAGTTGATGTTCATTCAAACCTATTACTAATCCAACTTTCAAATATGTATCGTTATAGAAAATCTTTCCCCATTTCGTCACATTGGTCAGTTCAAAACCAGCAGAAAATAAAAGGGCAAACGCGCACGTCCGTCTAATACCTCGGGGGTGGCCTGCGCTCCCCCACTGATCCTACATAATTCTACATCTGGGCCCATAACGCTCATGTTCTCAATGGGAGCTCTGCCTTCTCCCCGTGAGAGGAGAACACAACAAACACCCAACAACTTGGAGCGGCGGGGGGATTGTGGGAAACCCGGAGCGGTAACGTAAAGGCCACCGTCAGTGTCAGCGCGGTTTGTCATGTGTCAGACAACAGCATTACTGGGCGGCGTTGCGATTGACGATGCAAAATCAAATGTCTCTTCTCTGTTTTGACTTCTCTGAGTGCATTTCAGCCTGGCAGATTCATCACTTTTTCTGCACTCTATTCTCACCGGAGACGAGCGCCGTGACGATCCTGACAACACAATTCAGCGGCAGACTCGGCCCTTTACGTCCGCATTGACAGCTTTGCCTGCGCACTCGTACATTAGAAACACCGGCGGTTTCACTGATCAGTATTACGTATACGAGGGCCACCAGTTCAATATAGTTTTGTGGGATTGACAAGATCAGACGGAGGTGTCCAGACAAAAGTCACAGACGCATTTTTCAATTAAATATTTGAATGACAACGTGAAATCCATCTCTGCACCCCATGGTCCTGCCTGGTGTCACAAATTAATACCAATTTTGATACCACAATATTGATAAAACAAGCGTAAAATAATCATAATCTTTATATTGTTACTACTATCATGTTTTTATCAGTTGTATGACCATTCTAATTTTATTCAGTAAAGGTCAAACGTGTTGTAATTGTTTAGTATCCATCATAGACTGTACACAAATGTGCATAAATAACCCAGGAGCCGCCATGTTCCAAACAGGAAGTGAACGTGGGTGCACTTCCGGCTCCATCGACTCCACTTAACCTCCTGCTATATATGATCCTGGTGTTTTTATTTCACAATTTTAACATAAATAGCCGACAAATCAGGCGCCTTCTTTCCCCGAGGTTGCTCATGGTCTCTGTGATACTCATCGGAATTAAAAAATATGAACCTCAGCTGCGAATTTATTTAATTTTATAACTGAAAGCCTCGATGAGCTTCATTTGACTGGAGCCGAACACTATGGATGACATCACACTCCCTTAGTCCACTTCTTTGCACAGTTTATAGTATCAGTACTTTTTCAAAACAGTATCTACTTTCAATCTTAGCATCAATCCGTGTGTGCGTGTTTTTTTTTCAGGCCCATTATAGATTCAGGTAAGATCTGGTGGAACATGGGAAGCCAAATAGTTGCTTAGTACATGCTAGTCGGAAAGACTGGAATTAGACCCGGATCTATCCGCAAACAGTCTAAATCCTGTGGAAATGAACGGAGCTGAAGAAGAAGAGTTAGAGAGGCTGAGGTGGCTGCTGCTGTAGGTGGAATCACTTAACCTGAGGAAACAACAGAGCTGTACTGGAGGTGATTTATACAGGAAACATGTGCGTACACAAAATAACATATGGATGAAATAGAGTGAAATATTAACCGTTTTTGTTGCTATTTACGGTCGGTGAATCCCCAGACCTTTCTGTCTCTCACATTGTGCACAGGTGGACCGCACTGGTCAAGCTCATTCGTTGCTTTATAATGGACAACCAGACGTCATTCCCGCGGTAATCGTCCATATATTTTGCTATTGAACGTCGCAATTTTTCCTTCAGCTGGTTGTTTTTCCAGGGCTAAATGTGCATACAGGAAAAGGGGACTGCTTTCATATTGAGAAATGAGCCATGTTCCACTGTGCTGTTTTTGAGTTTTTATACCAGAGACGAAGCGTGTAATGTCGCTCCCCACTGCGTTGTCCAATAGCTCCTTCCATCCATTCTCGGGCTCGCTGCTTCCACGAGCGCAACATAAACTACACAGCGCCATCACATTGTCTACGGCCACTTAGCTCCCCTCATTGTCAGATGTTATTTTGCCCTTACGAGGTTCAGAAGGTTTCCAGTGTCAGTCCGCAGTGATTAATAGCCCGGCGGTGAAAAGTGCATACTCAGTCCAGACTATATAAGATTTCCCCAAGCTACACCCAAGCACCATCCTTATAAGGGACATATCCGTACTACACTACACTATGCCGCGTCTGAGGAATTCCCACAGAGGCCCTTGTCCCATTGAACTTATTTAACACGCTTGCTCGCCTGACCTAAAAAGAAAAACGCCGTAATTGATTTTTTTCCGAGCCGAAAGTCACTTCTCATTCTAATCAAGACTAATTAGCCGGACACGACAGATTTGGAACAAGAGGCAAAATTGACTTTCTGTTTTTATACTTACTGCTTTTCTTTTTGGGGGTTTTCATTTTTCATTCCGAGATCAGACTGGCTGCTGTACTAGTGAAAAGGGACTCATTTTGTGGATTTGGAGAAGGGGTGGGATTTAATACGTTTTTTTTTTACTTCCTCCCACTCCTTTTCAGGCATGTAAACAAATTTGATCGTAAAATTTTCTTTCCTTTTGTTTCTTGTATCAGGAGTTTGCGTGTCTGTACATATTATTTTGTGCACTATGCTCGAAATAAACCAACCAACAACAAAAAAATTATGTTAGTGAGTCTGAGCTACAATGCAAATAGGCCTATCAAAAAATACCAATTTTGAGGTAAAAATGCCCTATTTTGAGTGAAATTTTCTGCCAGTGCAGTAAGAAATTTTCACTTACCAAGTTTTCTTAAAACAAGACGAAATATGAATCTTGTTCTAAGCAGAAAACACTAGTTTCAAGTATTTATGGCAAGATTTTTCACCTTATTGGTTTGAGAAGGAAGTTAAAGAGGCTTAACCTGGACTGAGTTAATATAAAAAGTGCTTAGAATAAGTTGTAATATCGAGATAAGATAAATCAGGATAGAATATCTTGAAACAAGTAAAAAAATCTCACTTTTTAAGTAAAAAAAAGTCTTAAAATGTATCTTTTAAGATGAATCTACTTAATTCAAGTCAGTTTAACTGTGCTAGAAAACCCTTTTTTGTAGTGTACACTATGTGATATTGAACAACATCCAAATGAGTCATTTGTACAAGAAATATAAATATATTTCTTTATTTTTTTTAACAATTCATCAAAACAATATTTTTAATAACAATCTATGTGTCTGTATACAGTAGAATCAGTAAGATAATGAAAATCACATCATTTATAAATGTATTTTATCAATTCACTCTTATTTTATTAACTAACATTTTTAAAAACAATTATTTTGGAGGATTTTTAGTGTCAAATACACAGTTGGCCAGCGTTTAAACTTTCACTGGCAAAAAACAGCAGCACTGTGTAAACTTGTCTGCTGTCAGAAACGCACACAAAATATATAAACAAAACATGATTTATTGTATGTAGCAAAAACGAGACAGGCCTGCTTTGTGGTTGACACCTTTCCACAATCCCTCAAATCTCTGTTTTTCCCCGAGACAGAAACACTTGTGAATAATGAGAGCGCTGGCCCTTATATACATGTATACGCCGCATTACAAAAACAGGAACACAATAATGATGAATACATTTGGTGGTGCGTGTTTCTTGGGGACAGCGTGTCTTCCAATAGAAACAAAACACAGCACTACCTTTGTTACCTGACCTTTACCATCACACACTATTCCTGTTCCCAAATCCCACCGAGTCCACGAAACAACTCCACTCTTCTGGGGCCCATACCACTCAAATTATATCATTTGTCCAATTTGCTATTGTTTCATCCATGTCAGGATAATTTGCTTTGGGTTTGTGTGTAATGTCTTGGGTTTTGGCGGCGCTCCCCCTGAGAGGCCTGCTCCGCGCCTCGTGCCCTAGATAGACTGTTTATCAAGTGAACCCGCGTTCTGTCAAGTTGACTTTCCCGACCGTGATGCACAGATAAAATGTACAGCTTCATTTCAGAGGGCGTCTCCGGGGGCAGCGGGCCCACCACGACTGCCACTGTGTTTACCTGCGCTTTTAATTGGGTCAGAGTTAGAGAAACAATATATACCTTAAAATAAATTACTGGAAATATTTATAGAGCCCATATTAGGCTATTTTCGGGTCTATGTATGTATAATGTTGCTTCCTTGTCACAAACAGACCTGGGGTTGTGTTTTGTTTCATGTTTAACACGCAAACTCTGCATATTTAGGCTGAGAAATACCCTGTTCCACCTTGTGATGTCATGTGGTAATACAGGAAGTGCTCCACTCACTATCAAAAAATAAGAAAAAAATACCAATTTTGAGGTAAAAAATGCCCTGTTTTAAGTGAAATTATCTGCCAGTGCAGTAAGAAATGTTTACTTACCAAGTTTTCTTAAAACAAGACGAAATACGAATCTTGTTCTAAGCAGAAAACACAAGTTTCAAGTATTTATGGCAAGATTTTTCACCTTATTGGTTTGAGAAGGAAGTTAAAGAGGCTTAACCTGGACTGAGTTAATATAAAAAGTGCTTAGAATAAGTTGTAATATCGAGATAAGATAAATCAGGATGGAATATCTTGAAACAAGTAAAAAAAATCTCATCTTATTAAGTAAAAAAAATCTTAAAATTGATCTTTTAAGATGAATCTGCTTAATTCAAGTCAGTTTAACTATGCTAGAAAATCCTTTTTTACTGTGCTGTGTTTTTAAACTCCATGCGCCTTTACTAGAGTCATTTGAATAATTTTAGCCTTGGAATCGTCAGTTCACAGTGAACTAAAGGTAAAAGGTGCTGTTAACTAGAAAACTACTTTGTCATGACAAGGTGGAACAGAGCGTTTTGAGCTTTGGAGATGGGGACAGACTAAAATAATAAAGGATTATTCAAACTCCTGGTATGTTTTCGAGGCGGTAACATCATTCTAACATGGCTTTAAGCTCCCAAGAATCATTTTTCTCTCTGAATGGGACAAAGTGACTATTGCTGATTCTTAAGTGCTTTTCAAAAACGGTAGGTCACTAAACAAAATGCAAATAAGGCAGCAATAAAAGCTGCATTTAGCATTCAAGCATTAAAATACATACCAATAAAACTGCATTACATGATTTTCAAACTGTGAAGGGAGGAAATAGATGTTTAAATCTAATTTTTAGATCTTACAAACTCCTTCCTCCTCCCTAACACAAAGGGGGTGGCCCATCCGTGTCCAGTCTAACATATGGTACCTCACCTTTAATGCTAACGTTTGCACATCTAAAAATACCGTAGTGACCTGCTAACCACACACAAAAAAATATATATATATATATAAAAAATAATAACTATAACAACTATATATTACTGCATCAGTTTCACTTAAAAACATACAAATTAAGACAAAAAAGGAGCTAAAGCTGAACTTGTGGTGTCGGAAAACAAAGAGGCTATTCTGAGACAGCGCTCATTACTCAACACCTACAGTAGATGACAGCTTCATCCCTCCCTCAGCAGCCATCCTCTTCCTCATTATTAATCTCATCATCTTTGTAACAGTCGGACGGTCAGCTGCAAACACATTCAACATATGTTCTCCTCACTGCTCCATTTCTCTCCTCCAGTGAAGACCCAGAGACAGGCCTGTCCGTCAACATCCGAACGCGAGCTGTGAACAGGAGCCAAGAGCCGCGGCGCTGCTCAAAGCATCATGCACACTTTAACACTTTAAATATATGCACACATTTAAAACCAGTGCTGTCCTCATCACAGTCCCGAGCCTGGAACAATACAATGCAAAAAATCAAGCTAAAATGAGTCGAATTAAGAAAAACGAAACAAAACTAAATCTCGTGTTGCTTGAATAATGGAAAAAAATACTTATTTGTGAGTGACTGGTGGTGTTCGGAGGGGCTGATGGCACATTTTTGTAGCCTTGGCTTTGTCCGCGTAGCCCAGAGCATCTGTGGCTGTAGTAACTTACTGAATAATACCCACAGACTGTATAAAGAAGTGGACTAAGTGCGTCTAGTCAAATGAAAACTGGTCAAAGCGAGCGGCTATGTGGCGAATTTGCAGCCACGTTTCATATTTGGGAGTCCAAGCCAACTATCGTACCAACCAAAGAGCCACTCCAGAGCGAATCTGTGGAAGATAACACCCTTTTCTGCCCACACCTCTGGTTTAGCAGGGAGCCGGCACTTAGTAACGTTGTCAGTCTGTTGATGACTCTAGCGGGAGTGACCTCAGGGAAAGAAGGCACCTCATGTCTGCTATTAACGTTCATATCTTGACTTACGGACAAAATAAAAATAAAAACAAACCCCAGAATTAAAACAAATGGAAATAAAAACACCAAGAGAGTTCATAAGAATATTTTAAGACCCAAATGACGAGGATCACAGCAGCTGTTACAGAGTTTTCAATCAGTAAAGTGGAGCTATTTGGAACGTTTATATCTACAGTCTATGGTAAGAATTATAGTGTAGGGCTTCTGTTCTGTTGCCTAAAGTTTTTATTATATTAATTTTGCCTAAATGTGCCTTACTGAGAAGCACATACAGCATAATTCCACTTGTGTCGTGCTGGTGGGTTGATACTTCAGACAAAATCAAAAGTAGAGCGGACGATTGGTGCTTGACGAACAAAAACACGCAGCGCTCTCACGATCAGAGTGAGACCAGTTAACACAAGTGGGCGATTAGCCGGCACAAAGCACAGTTTCTATCAGAGCCGGTTTGAATTATCCTCCATTCACACTTTTAAATTGATAAATCGTCAGCTATACTTTTATATTTTGACACGCGGGAACTCTTCGGTGGCAGCGGCAGGACTTCACAGTGGTGGAAACTGCGCTCATTAATCAACTGTTGGACCCGGTCATCTGGAGCCCCGTCCTCCCCAGCCCCGTCTTTCTCCAACAGCATCAAGACAGTTTATTTTTTTTAACAATTCACAGAAACACGAAGCGATGAGTAGACTTGCCACTAATAATGCCCGAGTGTTGAGACATCATCTTTCGCAGGGAGGGTGTTATGCTCCTCCAGTTAATTGCTCGCCTGCCAAATGTATCTTTGCACATTATCTTGTTCTATCTTTTGATTGCATGAGCTTAATTCTTATCATAATTGGAGTCACACATTGCCACTGGGCCAGACACTTCTCTCACCAAATGAAGGCTTAAAACTGTTTACTCGGAGTTTGGAGGATGCTCTCTTTTACTTTGGGTTTAAGAAGCTTCTGTCACCGGTTTACACAGATTTTATAACATTTACTTTTGGTTTTCCTTGAGCAAATCTTGGAAAATGTCCTCCAACTAATACTCTGTAATATGGCTTGTGTGAAGTAGTATCAGACGTAATCGGAGCAGTCTGGGGGTCATATTTTTATGCAGCGCTTTACATCAAGGAATCACTCACCCATTTACTCACCAGTGTGTGCAGACATAGTAAGGGATTAAGTGTTTTGCCCAAAGAAACAACAGTATTCATCCGTGGGAGCTGGAATCGCACCGCCAGCCTGTCGGCCAGTGGATCTGACCTCTCAAACAGCAGTGTTCATGTCGAGAGCGGGATTTGAACTGCCAACGTTCAGATTAGAGGACGAACACTCGAACCGACTAAGCTACTGTCGTCCAAACAGGAATAATAGAGAACAAATAGGCAAAGCGAGTTTATTTGTACAGCACAAGTCGTACACAAAGTAATTCAAAGAGCTTTACAGAAGAAGAAATACATTAAATCACAATACAAACAAATCAAAACATAAATAATCATCATACAATTTTAAAATAGAGATGGGACATTAAATTAGAGAGAATTAGAGAGAAGAGAAGAGTGAGGAATGGAAAATGTAAGTCATCTGCAGGTAAACAGAACTGTTTTGAGCCTGGATTTAAACAGAGTCAGAGTCTCACATGTTCAGACTGTTCCAGGTTTTAGCTGCATGAGTCTGAAACTCTGACTCCCCGAGTTTAGTCCTGACTCAGGGACCAGCAGGAGGCCGGGACTAAACCAGGACTAAACCAGGACTAAACCAGGACTCCAGCAGGAGGCCGGTCCCTGAGCTCCTCAGATGCAGATGGTTCATGTGGCTCTAACATGTCACAGATGGACTTTGGTGCTTTAAAGTCTCTGAGCCACAGGGGGCAGTGCAGAGACCTGAGGACATGTGCTCGTACTTCCTGACTTGAGTCAGGACTCGAGCTGCAGCGTTCTGGATGTTCTGGATGTTCTGCAGCTGTTTCACAGCTCGTTTGGAGAGGCCAGTGAGAGGCCGTTACAGTATTTAACCTACTGAAGACAAACACATGAAGACGTCTCTCCAGGTGCTTTAGACAGTCGACCTGTGATTTTTGCTATGTTTTTAGATGGTAAAAGGTGCAGAAGTTATTGATTTCATGTGGCTGTTAAAGTTCAAGTCTGAGTCCATTATTACCCCTAGATTTAGAAATACCGTAATGTACAGTATTTGGATTTACTGTGACGTAGAAGTAATAAACATGTTGGTAGCAAAATACAGTTTAAAATTAATTTGTTTTGGGGTTTATTCAAGTAACAGGTTCTCCACAGAGACAAGTCAGAAACAAGAAACACCACCAGGCCAAGTTACAGCTGATATATGTGAAGAGATGAGCCGGCTCCTAGTATGAATACAACTTACTTACATTTAATGCACTATATATATATATAATCCAAAAAGGTTCATTAGGTCTTAGTTTTTTCTTCAAATTGCTTTTTTGTTTTCATCTGATACGTTCTGTTCAATGAAAACCAAAAAGAAAGATACGTAGGTTTAATAAGTTTAACACAATAACAAACAGATGACAGACCTATCATCCGAAAAGTTACATGGTGCAGCTTTAAACATCTATTTTTTTCATCATGTCAGCAGTAGTACAGACTCAGGCAGGATCTCATCATCACATAAAATAACTACACGTGTAATAGTCTCATCCTCATCTACTGTGCGAGAAGGAGCGGCGTTCACACAGAGCGGTGGAGATGTTAGCACGTCGAGAAGGCACTGAAAGGTCAACACAGCACCTAGCTTCATTAGCAGAGCTCAGGGGTGAAGCATTAATTCAATCAAACGTTTGGCTTTCCGCACCAATACATTTTGTTGTAATTTGCCAATGCGCTGCAGGCAGGTGTTGAGCAAAACTGCAAAAGCAATTAGAGAGAATATGAACAATCTGACATAAGGTTCTTGAACTCTCTATATACATTAATTAGCCAGATTTGAAGATAGCAGTCATCCCTCTCGAATTAGAAGGGCTATAATTATGCTAAACTGACTTTTAACCACGTTGTATCTTCTTCAAAAACACACAGACAGTTTCATTTTTTTCACTAATCCTGCAAATTTAGTTCATCTTTATCTCGTTTGTCTCTCATTAGTAATCCAAGAAGCTCCATACTGTTTTTAAAGTCCCTACACCATATTTTAGCAAGTAGCGTAGCAAGTAAAGTCGCAGACGCACTAGAGTTTTGTATGTACCAGGGTTTGTGTCAAGAGTTGCAGTTGTGGACAGTAAACATTTCATGCTAACGAAGGTTTTGAGGTATTTCCGAGACACATACTGTACATTGTAGGTTAATATTAAAGGTAATCAAAGCAGTTTATTTGAAGTGTTAGTATTTCATAACATATAAATACCATGGGATTATACTGCAGGACCATGGGCCGTGCTGTATGTATAAATGGACGCTGCTAACCTGCTATGCGCCGCGTTACAGATAGGAGGTGTTCACGGGGGTGTTTCCAGCCCCAAATGACTTCACATTGAAAAATTGTCGCCTCTCCCTGTAACTGCTGCTGTGAGCCTCATCATTGTGGCCTTAAAATGTTTGTATTAACCTGCTCCACATGATTCTGATGGTTATATTTTGCTATTTTGTCTGTAAATAAATTCCGGTTCCTAATATGGAGCTTCGCCTCTATAACTCCTGGCTTCATATGACTAGAGAACGTGTCAAACTCACTTATTCCACTTCTTTATACTGTCTATGTGTTAAGGAGGAAAATCTTGTGTAACATTGGGTCTACAGACAGTAATTCAACTTAAAACTGAACATTATATCTTTTGGTAACACGTTATAATAAGGTTCCATAATAAACAGCAAACTAATCATTACCTAACCCTTCATTAATATTTATTAATTCTTATTAAAATGTCTATTTCGCACAAGTTATATTAAGCTAAGCAGAGCCAATAAGACTTTTAGTTAACTATTAACAAATATTAGTTCAATATTAGTGAATAGATTATTTTCTATTTGTTATAACATTAATATACCATTTTCATGCAAACAGTTAATTCAAGATTCGAGATTCAAAGCTCTATTGTCATATGTACAGTAAAGAAACACGTAATGTTTAGTTATTGATGAAAAAACTATTAACTTGTGCAAAATAGACATTTTTGTAACAATTAACAAATATTAATGAAGGGTTAGGTAATGATTAGTTTTCTGTTTATTATGGCACCTTATTATAAAGTGTTTTGAATGGTGAAAAGTACTTAAATATAAACATAAAGTTGAAGCCCATAAAAAGCCAAGCATAAGGAGGTTATATTTTACATATCACTTTGAACAGGCGCCACTACGAACTGAACCTTCGAGTTTGGAGGGAAAACACAACCGCACTTCTGAACCACCATTTTAAAATTTAACTAGCTTAGAAAACGAATGTCCTTGTCGCCATATCAACAGGAATAATTAGAAGTTTTGAAACTTAAGAGGCTGGACTGCTCTTTTGTTTTTGGCGAACAGACTGTATCTTTAAAACATTCTCAAAGTGGAGTAACATAATTGGATATTTGTTTCTCAAGTGATACCAGGGAAAACAGTTGGTGAGGCTTCTGTGGTGTGTTAAAGTACATTTGGCCAGCAGATGAACTACAGCGGGTTACACACAATAGGAACATATTGGTTCCTCTGAGGATATTCAGTTTACTTTGGCACCAGATACGCAGCAGAAGAAGCAAAAGAAGAACTGTGTGCAAGTCAAGTGAGCAGTTTGAGACAGAGTGGGCTGACAATGGTTCCTTTACAACTGTCTTCATGAAATTTCACAGGAACAAAGTCAAAGTCTTCATTTTTTATGGACTAAAACTAATAGAGGATTAAGTGAATAGTAAAAGTTGTTAGTCAAAATGAGGCTTTACGTGACATTATCTAAGGAGGGTTAGTCCTGAGCTTCTTCTGGTCATTCCCTGCACACTTTTCTTAAACTTTACAAAGGATTAGGATCTGGGACCATCTTCTTCTGCAGAGTTCAGGGCGTTAACCAGGACTGAGACTGAGAAACACCTAAATGTAGGAGGGAGCTGATGCACACTGCCACTATAGGCCAATTTGACCATCACAGTATTGAAATTAGGTGGGACTCATCCTACGTCCTCCTGCTTGTCTTCCTGTCTGGAATGTTCCACAATATGGCTCCGTATTCATCTTATTTATTTCCACAGAGACGAGAATGAGAAGCCACCAGTTCAGGTTACAGGTAAGATCTGAGGAGATACGACCCTGCGTACAGTAAGAATTATGTTTTTATGGTAATATTGGATCTATGAAGGTCAGTGATCAGTGACTTCAACTCAAGACCTTCTTACACGGCAAAAAAGGATTTTCTAGCATAGTTAAACTGACTTGACTTAAGCAGATTCATCTTAAAAGATACATTTTAAGATTTTTTTGCTTAATAAGATGAGATTTTTTAACTTGTTTCAAGATATTCCATCCTGATTTATCTTATCTAGATATTACAACTTATTCTAAGCACTTTTTATATTAACTCAGTCCAGGTTAAGCCTCTTTAACTTCCTTCTCAAACCAATAAGGTGAAAAATCTTGCCATAAATACATGAAAATAGTGTTTTCTGCTTAGAACAAGATTCGTATTTCATCTTGTTTTAAGAAAACTTGGTAAGTGAAATTTTCTTACTGCACTGGCAGAGAATTTCACTTAAAATTGGGCATTTTTACCTCAAAATTTGTTTTTTTTCTTATTTTTGATAGGCCTTTTTTGCTATGTATAGCCTTTACACCATGTGACTAGCATCTCTGCACCTCTGTTATTTTCCCCTGTTTCCTTCACTGTTACATTTCTTCACTCAGACAGAAAACACTTATATTGAAATACAGGAAGCGCTCTGCTGTGTTTTTAAAGTACACGTAAAGTTTATAATGTGATTTTATTTGGATTTCAGCTCAGGGATTGTCAATCTCCACTGAACAAACGATAAAAGGTAGCTGTTAATTTGACTAGAAGGGAGCATTCTGAGCTTTGGAGATGCAGAGAGACTAATAATACAGTATTGCTAAAGCATATGTGAATGCAATAAAACGCCCCAGGTTAATGTAGGATAATATAGGACCTTTAAGATTTCAAATTCCCGGTTTGCCAAGCGTCTTCATTATCTTTAACAGGTATCTTAAGATTTGTTGGGCTTTTTCAAATTGGATTTCACTTCTTCTCCACATCTTTTGCCCCTTCTTCAGGAACAAACCTGGCTTTCTCCATTGGTATTCCGAACAGTAGTGTGCTTTCTAAAATGGCCTTAAATTAATATCCATTGTAAGGCTGTGGATGAGGGCTCCCCGTGTCCAAATGTTAGTCCAGTCTTAAGGCAGTATTGCAGGTTCTTGTGAAAGGTATTTCTTTGGCGCTGCGGTCTCGGCGGAGGCATGCTGGCAGTCGCTGTTTGCTCTGTTAATTAAATTTCCTCTTTGCGGCAAATGAGGTCATATTCCAGTATTGGTGTAATGTCTCTCTCTTGTACACCGAGGGCCAATGCAGAGAAAAGCCCTCTTATATCACTGTTTGTCCACTGATCTATAATTTTTAGGGGCTTGAAATGTGGATATGTGGATGCCGACACTTCTGAATTTTATTACCTCAATTTTATCCACTGTTGGGATTAGCGTCAGATGCGATAGCTTCCAGGAAAAAGGGGCAATAATGTAAGGGGCCCGGCCATTATTCTGCGGCAGAAACACAATGAAATCAAGTAGTCTTAACTCAGTTTGTGATGTTGTTAGGATTGTAACTGTCGGCCATTTGGAGACACATGCTTCGCTCGTATTGGCGCAAATCCTCACAGTGGTTTGAGTTAACCCATAAATACAGTGATTCTGAATTGTGTAATTGCGTTTATAGAGTGAGATCGTGAGTGAGATCTTTGTTCTCATGATGTAATTTATGGATTTCTTTTGACATATAAATTATGATGGATAATGAAGAGCTAAACAGGACTAGTATAGATTATAAAAGGTCAAAGGCATAACCGTAATCCTACATGACAACCGTCCATAAACACACAGAAGCACAACACAAAACTGTACATTACAACTTGACAAACCTGATGCAATGTGCAGTAGTTAGAAGGATGTATACTGATGCACTATATGAATGCATCATGGACGTCACTACCTCACTGTCACTGTTCTCTGTGCAATAACCTGCTCCACAACCCACGTGCAATACAATTATGTGCAATATGTTGCTCATCTGTGAGATACTCTACCCACACCTTATTTAATCCTACCTGCACCTTGTATATTATATTCTATTACAACTTTATTATATCTGTATTTAATTATATTTTTTTTACTATAGTGTTTACTTTTTTCCCTTGTATTTGCAAACACTTTTTAACAGTTCTATTTATTGCAGCCGTTAGTACTTCTTGAATATCTTAGCGAGTCAAACGGTTCTTCTCATCCCGAGCGTTTCATTGCACTGTCGACCTTGTGTTGAACCTGCGTATGACAAATAAACAACCTTGAATCTTGAATTGTGTTGTGATAGAGCTCTGAAGGGGGCGTGACCCAGCACGGAGAGCAAAGGGGAAGAAACTCAGAGTCAAAAGTGAAACCTAGAAAATATGTTAATACATTGTTTTTTAGTAAATGCAGCATTTTCAAAACAATAAAAGACAACATGGTGATCTAAATATGGTGTAGGTTAGCAGTTACTACCTTAGTTAGTTTGTTAGTTAGTTAGTTTATTTATTTCTTTAGTCATTCGGTCAAAACTTGGCCATACTGGCTCGTCAAAGCCTGAACCCGTCAGATCTCAGAAGCTAAGCAGGGCCGGGCCTGGTTAGTACTTGGATGGGAGACCACAAGGAATTCCAGGTGCCACAGTGGGGCGCCAGTTGCAAAAAAAACTGTCGTAGTGTCCTTAGGCAAGGCACATCACCCACATTGCCTAGTATGAAAGTGGTGTGTGTGCGTGAGTGTTGGTGGTGGTCGGAGGGGCCGATGGCGCAGATTGGCAGCCTCGCTTCCGTCAGTCTGCCCCAGGACAGCTGTGGCTACAATAGTAGTTTGTATGGAGGTATGGAGTGAATGAATAATGCTCTGTAAAGCGTCTTTGAGTGTCCAGAAAAGCGCTATATAAAACTGATGCATTATTATTATTTATTATTAAAACTTAGACATTACATATCACAGGACATTTAGAATTTCAATGACCAAAGGGGTTTAGGCTGGAGTGACACTTATAGCCAAAGCCAAACCCTATTTGCAAGAAAATTAGGACACCAAACATGTGGCATTTTTTAACAAAAGAAATAGTACCTACGTAGAAGTAAAATGCACTTTCCTTAACAGAGTTCAAATCCAAGTGAAATATTATATTATAGTAACTGTTTTAAGTTGTTAGCCCAGTGTATTTTAAAATTATAGATGACATGAAACAAGTTACCTTATTATAATAGTTTATACTTTTCCTATACCTGAACAAAATGCAACAAAATGCAAAATGAGCATTTGTAATCCAAAAAAAACAGTTGTAAAGTGTCTACATTTTAAAGTTTGTGTCAAAACTCCAAAGATAAGAGAAGTGTCTGTCCAATTAAAACCTCAATAGTGTTTCATTATTAAAACCCACTTTTCAGTCTCCTCTTTGTTAACAGCACAATGAAATCAAAGTGTTTTATTTACCTGTTCTTTTAGCCTTAAATTACAGTCCCATGTGTTCACAGATAAGAGAAAGCTATTTTGGTCGTGGACTCTGTTAATTACATTACAATGCCCATGACCATTTACTTAAGTTAAGAGCCCAAACAAGAGTCTCACTTCAAAGGCAACAATTTACTGCTTTCTATTTTAACCTAATTGGAGAAAGGGACAATTTGGGGCAATTTAATGTTTGAGACTGTGTGTTTTCAAGTGAAATTACAACTGCAAACCCATATAATTGTAAAAATAACAATGGCCTCACAGAAAATTAACAGGTTGAGTGAAAAGTTTTATTAGACATGATTAAACGAACGCAGCCGGTTTACGCAGCGCAGCTTTTCCGGCCTCTCAAAGCCACGTAGCCTCGTTCGCTTTTGTAGCCACAGCTGCCCTGGCCTAGACTGTGGAGAATGAGGCTCCTTGCCGCCGGTCGCTTGCTCACGCCCGCCATTCATAGGCAAAGTAGTGTCTTGCCCCGGGGCACAACAATAATGTGCACTGGAAGCAAACCTCCGACTTTTCTATATGGCTGCGTGGAAGGATCTGTGTCTGTTTTGGTAACAAAGCAAAGGCACTATCCTCTTAACTGAATTGACTATAAATACTGGAACACTGGGAAAAAAACTAGATTTAGGCAAGTTAAAATGACTTAAATTAAGAACATTTTACTTTATTTGAGCAGATTCATCTTGACAAGTGAAATGATCTGCCAGTGGAATAAGTGTTTTTTTCTTAATTCAAGCAACATTTGATTTTATTTCTTATTTTAAGTGTAAAAAAGTTGTTGTTTTTCTTATTTTAAGTGTAGCAAGATGCATTTTCATATTTTAAGCACAAAAATCTTGCTGCACTGGTAGATAATTTTACTTGCCAAGTGAAATTTACTCAAACCATGGTAAAACTTTCTTAATCCAAGTCATTTTAGCTCGACTAGATTTAGTTTTTTGCGGTGTATGTATGATAAACATTATTTAAAGGTGATAATTTACACAAAACTGACTCTCGTGAGCTTTAAGCCATGTTAGAACATTAACACCTCATCAAAAACATACCTGGAGTTGTGTTTTGTTTCATTCACACATGTTTGAGCAATCCTGCATTATGAGGCTGTTTTTATCTTCAAAATGCTCTGTTCCACCTTGTGATGTCATGTAGTGGTAGTTAACAGCAGCCGGAGAGAATTTCCAGGGCTGAAATTATCCAAATGATTCTAGTGAAGGTGTATGGAGATAAAAACACCGTGGAGCCTCATCCTAAACATGTAGGATTTGCGTGTTAAACATGTGTATGAACCAAGGAGGAGGAAACAACATGGTAACAGATCAGAGCATAATATGAGCACTTTAAGACAAACCTTTCTTTTTTTGCCTTTGAGCTAGAAGAGGACACCACCTGGCTGCTGAAGACATAACGTATTGCAGTATCGGGGTCATGGTGGTGGCCACTGAATTGTGCTGTGAATTGAATGCACCTCTTTTTAAAGAAGCAGCGTTTTATTGAGACAATCGCCACATTAACATTGTTTTCTGTGCGCGGTCCGAGCCATATCCGACCATGATTGGTTTGTGCGGGGGTAAAAAAAAAAACTACCCCAATCTTTACAGAAATAGATCTCATTGTGTGTGAATGGCCATCTCACAGCAGCGGCGCCCTGGCACCCTCGCCTCACTGACTCCCACTTTGGGCCCTGAATTGAAGCGTTAGCATTGTGGCAAAATAAATAGATGGTTGAATAGCAATGGCCTCTGCCTCCGAAACCTTTTATCAGTGGGAATCTAACAGGCGTGGCGTTTCCGAATTTCAGTTTAGTCGCACGATTACGGTATGTCCCGGCATTTTATTCCCTACATCTCTATGCTTCATAGGCTTCAAACACTTCTCGGTAACTGCCTATTATCCTACAGTTCCACTCCACTGACCCTGCCAATAAAACTTTTCATATCCTTATAAATGAACTGGATGGCGCGCGCTAAACATTTACACCGCGCTAACGGATCATCTCCACACCTCGGAATTGGCTAAATTCCCTTTTCCTTATGAATATATAGGGGTAGATTAGAGATATGATAGCTTTTCAGATTGCTGCACCCGCTGAAATTAGTTTAGCGAGCGTTTACAGACTAAATTGGAACCATTAAATAGCGGATTGAATTGATGGCACATTCATTGTCTCTCCATCGGTATCACTGTAAAATCAATTAGCCGTCACTTTTCCATTCTCAATAAAGTATGATTGTCAGCTACGGATGAATAAAGAAGATCCCGACAGCCACTCACAGGGCAGGACGCAGTGTGAAAACAAATGTGGCGAGAGGGCCAGGGGCTGCCAAACGCGTGCTGTAATTGTGCATAAAAGTGCCATTGTCTTCATCAGAGGCCCCGTGTGCAGCGGACGGGCCATTAGGTTAAAAATGTACCACGTCACACTCACATTCAGCGTGAGGAATGGGCCAGCACAGACTCAGGGAGAGCAGCCACAATACAGCTCTTATTGATTTTTATCATTCATCAAATCATTATTCCTGTAAAAACAGCAAGGTGAGGTCACACGGAGGCAATATTGTCCTGATGGGGACTGTGTTAAAATATTAATGCAAACAATATTATGTGGAGGTATAAGCTTTTATGGAGCCTTCTGTTTCTACAGTGCACATAATGGTGTGACACTTGGCCCTGTGGTATTTGGCTTTGTTCTTATCAATAAGCCAGTATCATTTGTTTAATCAAATCTTGTGTTGTGTAAATGCATTCGGCAGCATTCAGCTGTTCAGTTTTGGTTGCAAATCAAGCAGCATTATGTCTGTCAATTTGCCAGAGGCAGTGCTAAGTGTCCTCTGAGATCAGGACTTTCATCTAATTTTGCGTCTAATGAAATCAAATAGGGCCTCCCAATATCCCTCATCACTCGGCTTTGTGCAATATCTGCAGCCGAGATGGGGCCCGCAGCTCAAGTCCCCTCTTTATTTTCTCTGTATAGAGTAACATATGAGCATGCATATGAAAATTACCACCGGCAACAGCACCGCATATGCTATTATGCCATAGATGGCACGTGGAAACAATGCCAGTTTTTCATTAGGCCATTTAGTGGAAGTGATAGACCAGCTGAAGCCTGCTCCTCCTCAGTATGCCAACAGCAGTGTCCAAACACGAGGCTGCCAACAGGGCGGCGAGCTCTCACACAATGCTGTCTACAGTGGCACGCCGATGCACAACTTGTCCTTTCACAGCACAATTACTGCCCTATTAAAGCACACAAAAGGATGTGGGCCAGGCCTGCTACAGATTTAAAACTCCAATGTCTCATCACAGGAACATTTAAATACACAGCCTGCGTTTGCTGGTTTAATTTAAGCATTTGATTGCAAATAAATATACTCTCAGAAATGTATTTGATGGGCTCTTTTCATTCTCTCCTGAAAGAGCGGGCCCTAAGCAGCTGAAGGCAGTCGTGTGATTAAAAAAGAGATGTGCAGAGCATTCACAGGTACGGTATTAAACTCACTGTCGAGAGCACATTGGTCTAATTTCTCACAAAATTAATGAATCCTCGCCTTCCCTGCTGCAATTACAGAGCTGTACATTGTCCTGGTGGAGGAGGGTTATCTGTGCGCGGAGTAAAGGGCTTTAGGAGCCAGAGATGAAACCCAAGATGGAAAAATGATCGCGTATTATTGCCTCATGCTATCAACACTTCAGACCACACTATATGTAGCGATACACAGATCCTCATCTCGCAGGTAAATACTTTGATTTCATGAATACAAATGGCAGTTCACAATAGGCAAGCTAAGAATTCAATCTATATCAATCTGATTGTGGCTGTATTTGCGGCCCTTGGAGGAGAAAGAAGAAATCCGTCTAGATATGAGCTGGTGTTTGGCTAAAGCAACCGGGGGAAGCTATAATAAAGAGCGTGTGTTTTTTAGCCAGCCAATAGGAGGGGAGCTGTGAGGAGCAGGAGGAGAGATTGACAGAGTTTAAGGAGGGAGAGCCAGAGCGCCGGGGTCAGAGGAAGTGTCAGGTAAAGGCTCAACCCTGGATGGACCTGGAGCTCTTTAATGTGGAGAGGTGAGAAACGCTTAGAAGACGTCTTCTCATGGACTACGCTCCACCTGCTCCTCGCGTCTCCAGTAAATATCACTGATTCCACTTTAGTTTAGGTTCATTGTGGTCCTGCAGGTTAAGCTCTTGCCTTTGGAACGGGGTTATTAAAGGTGCATTCTGTAACTTTTCTAGTGGAGGGCACCTGCTTGTTCCTATAGATATTTGGGGTGTAAGAAAAAATCGATTTAGTGACATATCGTGATACTTCATTGCACAATTCTTGAATCGATTCAAAATGCATCTGAAATTTTTTTTTTAATGATATTTTCCACTTCTCATGGGTTCTCATGATTTAAAAATGGTAATGAACTGTATTTCATGCAATTTTGTTCTCGTGAAGGTGTAGTTGACAATATTATTAGAAGTAATTATGGATAAATCGCGATATATCATCTATTGTTTTAGTATTGAGATATATCGAGATATATCGTGATATATCGTGATACAGTGATCCCTCGTTTATCGCGGGGGTCACGTTCCAAAAAGAACCCGCGACAGGCGAAATCCGTGAAGTATCAGCTTTATTTTTTACAATTATTATACAATACAATACTGTACTATAGAATGAAACCAAAGATCAAATCCTGTTTTCAGGCTCAAGCATTTAAAAATATAAACGTTTTCTTGCAAATAACTATGATAGTTTTAAAAAAAATGCTGTAAAATAATAATTTTAATGAATACGAACAGGAGGTTGGACATTGTGACTCACGTGTATTTCACAGTGCCTCTGACTGAGCCTCTTCCTCCTGACTCCTGACGCGTCTTCTTCTCCTGAAGGCTGTGGTGCAGGTGTCTTCTCCCGTCGTCCTTATGTTATTTTCCTCCTTCTTTATGGCACCCATGTTTTCTTTTCTGTGGGAGTCGCTCCAAACGGCTCTTTGAGTGTTAAAGGTTGCCGACCCCTGGTCTAAGTGAAAGACCAGTCAACTTTTATCACTTCTAGACTACAGTCCCTTGGCCAATCAGGATTCAGAACACAATGCACTGTTAAAAAAAAAAAAAAAAAAAAAAAAAAAACATAAAAAAATCCGCGAAACAGCGAAGCCGCGAAAGATGAACCGCGTTATAGCGAGGGATCACTGTATATCATCTATTGTTTTAGTATTGAGATATATCGAGATATATTGTGATATATTGAATCGTGACATGTGTATCATGATATGTATCGTATCGTCAGACTCAAGGCAATGCACAGCCCTAATAGATTTGCCATTGCTCTGCCTGCAATGTTCCCCAGTGTGACATTAAACAGCTTTATCTTACATTTATTCAATTACAGGTGGTTTTATAGCTCAAAATATCTAGAAAAACAGGCACTCCACAGATCTGACGTGTAACTTGGTCTGGTTTCGTCTCCATAATGCCATACTGTGGAACATTCCAGTCAAGCGATGACATTTCCACCATGAAAAACATTCGACGGACCCTTCACCAGGAAAGTTGCACAACGCAGCTTTAACAGAATACATCCCACTGTTGTTGTGTTCATGGGCAAGACAGTTCATCCATTATTTTAAATTTTATGCATTTTGCTTAAAATATGATAAAAGAAAATATGTCGCTAATGGCGCAGAGAGAATTACGTGAACAAGGATTTGCATTTATATGGTGTGAGATCCAAACTGGAGAACAGGTAAAAAATCTTTATTGAAAAGTGTTTATTTTGACATTGTTTATGGTTTATACATTTGCACAAATACCTCCACATAGTTCAAAGTATCTGTCAGTGCAGAAGTATTAGTCTGAAACTATTTTGTAGACTCAAAGTTGCAATAAAGAAAAAGTGCAATATCTTGGAACCTAGAAGTTGTGAGGAGAAGAAGAAGGAGAGGCTGAGGTGGCTGGTTTTGCTGCTGCAGTGGAGGACGACTGAGATATGAGCGATGGATGGTTGAGGAAACAGGTGATTTTTTTTGTGATTGTTTGACCATAACAAACAATTGACCAGAAGTGAGAACAGAACAGAATATTCAAGTTCAAATGTACATTTCAGCTTCTTTGGTGACAGGTGTTAGAGAGGTTATCTAGTTATTTAGTCTAGTTGTGATTTCAGTTTCAGCACTGGACAGCGCTGTTGTGTCCTTGGGCAAGTCAATGCATATCTCATGCCTAAGTATAAACGTAGTGTGAGTCATTGGTGGCCACATAAGTCAAGTCCAAATGAGTGATACCATTGTAAGGGGGTAGGGAATGGATTGATAATGCAATTTAAATCAATGGATTGGGTTCACTTCATTGTCAAATATGTATAGTTTAAAATGCATAGTTTAAAACAGGTCTATGGTGTAATTGGACATCAGTACTACTCCAGATAAAACAAAACATGGCACATAGTTCAACATATCCTCTTATTCAACCCCTATTGTTGAATTACGTTAAGCCATAAAATAAATATGCCCAAGTTTGTAGAGCCAATCCCTGACAAATAATGATGAGCTTTGTGGTGCATGTTTGGAAATTGGAACCTCTCTTTAGTTATGTGCAACGGCCCTTCGTCTGATATTATAAAAGTGAATCCTCATAGGGTCCTTGTTAGTTAAGTTGGTTCAGCATAAAATGTAAAATATATGTAAAATATGCTATGTAAAGTAGCATTCTTTCTAAATAGTTCATAATTACTGTTCCAACTTTATTATAAGTTGCCCCACACTGACACCTACATAATACTAATATATTAATTACACTGAACCAACTTAACCCACAGTGATCCTGTGAGGAGAGGTTCAGACTGAGATAAGCAGAGCCAACGACACATTTAGTTACTATTAATAAATATTAATACAATATTAGTTAATAGATTATTTTCTATTTGTTCAAACATTAATACACTGATTTCATGCAAGCAACTGATGTTTAGTTAATGATGAAAAAACTATTAACTTGTGCAAAATAGACATTTTAGTAAGTATTAACAGATATAAATGAAGGGTTAAGTAATGATTAGTTTGCTGTTTATTATGACACCTTATTATAAAGTGTTACCCTATTGTTTATTGTTTGTTTTTGGTTTTATTTATTAAAATATACAATTTAAAAACACCTTATTACCTTCACTTTTGCAAATGTTTTCCATGTGAAATTCTGAAATCAGTGGACAATGCATTATTATTATTATTAGTAGTAGTAGTAGTAGTTGTAGTAGTAGTATTAGTAGTAGTAAATTACGAAATCAGTGGACAATGCATTATTATTATTATTATTATTAGTAGTAGTAGTTGTAGTAATAGTATTAGTAGTAGTATTTCAGATTTCAGTTTGCGTGTATATGTGGGAAAGCCTTACTGTAGTTTTCTCATGGCGTGGCGGACCTGGCGGAGGCGGAGGCGGAGGCGGAGGCGGAGTCGGGCCTGGAGCAGACAGATGATGTTGGGAGCAGGTGGAGAGCTCCGTCCACAGGTGCGGCACAGATGCCAGGGGGAAAACACCAGTCAACCAGGGACGCAGAGCCCCAACCAGCCCGGCCCTCTCCCTCTCTCACCCACCGCCGTCGCATCTGCTCAGCCATCCTCCTGCAGTAATTACTCCTGATGCATGCTGGGAAAACAAGGACATGATGCTTGTGAAAGGTTCAATGACAACAAACGAGCTAAAGTGTTGCTACGTTTTAAAGTGACGTTTCGCCCACTCGCGAGTGAGGTCAGGCTGTCTTCCCGGGGAGAATTTCCGAAGATGTTTGCGAGCGTTCGTATACAGAATAAATGGGAAGGCGCTCCAACTGGTGTCATAATTGCTGTTTGGAGGACTGGTAATTACAGCAGTCAGATAAAGCAGCTCAGATAAAACGGGCCTGAGCTGGTAATAGAAGTCTGTTTGGAGAGGAATACTTTCTAATAACTCATTTTGCCTAATAAACTATAACCGATTTAATCTGCACCTTATCAGGCCAAGATTTCACCACTTTCCTTTTTAATTGGCTATTTTGTAATCCCGATTCCCAACAGAGAGGCTAGTCTGTCGGGGCTCTCTGGAGATTTAGCGTGAAATCAGTTTGAAACACTGTGTCAATCTCATTCTGAAGTGTCCATCTGGCCAGTGTACGGGAGCCAGGGAGGGACAAACTGAGCCGCGGGGAGGGGAAAAGGGGGAGGCCACGCAAGGCAATCACAGGCGGATTTATACAATGTGCAATGCCATAATGCAAATTTAATAGAGACTTCCAATCGTCTCCTTTAATCTTCCATGTGCTCACAGTCTTAGCCCAAATCCGACGTTACAACACAAAACATCTCAGGCAAATTCCCCGCTCAGCTGCTGCGTCCAATATTGATTTTGTGAAATTGTATATTTTTATTTCCCTCTTTGTTTTAATTAAGGGACGGGGCCTGGCAGCTCAATAGATTTTTCACTTGGCAGGGTTGCAATTAAAGCGGCGATAGGCAATCTTTGTCATTGTCCGTGACGTGACCAATTGCCCTATGCAAATATCCACTACGGCAGCTGAGAGAGACCAAAATGGGTTCAGTGCAATTATTCCAGCAACACATATAGAAATGATCAAAGCTATCATCACATTAAACGCATTGAATTTATTTCTTTATGTGTTTGTTTGTTTATTTATAGCCAGTGAATTCTGTTTCTATTTTATATGTGTTTAGTTACTTCAATATTTAAATTACAGCCTGCATTGATTTCTTTGCAAACACATTAAGGATACAAATAAACTCCTTTTCTTTCTTACACTGGACTAAATTTATTAATTATTTATCATCATTTATTTATTATTATTTTCTGATCTAAATTCTAACATTTTTTCCTTATCGCAAACATACCTGGAGTTGTGTTTTATTTAATTAACACATTTAACGCACACACTATGCATATTTAGGTTAGGTTAGGTCTTCTCTCAAACAGAAAACACCCTGTTCCACCTTGTGATGTCATGTGGTGAAACAGGAAGTGCTCCGCTGTGGGTTTTTTTTCTCCAAAATCCGCACACCTTCACTACGATCATTTGGATGACTTCAGCCCTGGAATCGCCGATCTCTGCAAATAACAACAAAAGAAAAGGGAACAAAATGGAGCTGATGGCTTCAAAACTACCACTGCGTGACATCACAAGGTGGAACAGAGCCTTTGGAGCTTTGGAGATGCAGACGGCCTAATAATGCAGGATCTTTCGAACATGCGTGAGCGAAACAAAACACAATTCCAGACGTATTTTTACATCATTCTAACAATATTTTGCGTAATATAGCACCTTTAATGTCTTTGTATTGTCACAACATATTAACACACAAATAAGGTTTGTAATTGATTTTGTGTGTGTGTGTTTGAAAGTGTTCTTTGACCAATCAATACGACCCAATCAATCACTCTCCACGCAGGGCACACAAAGGCGCGTTGACAAATGAGTCTCCAGAACTAATTATATGCCCATAATACAAATGCACTGATGAATACCGCTAACGTCTTATTATAATTATTAATAAGAGCATTTTCTCCGGTAACTTCTCTATTCCCTCTATTCATTAAAGGTGGATCTATCACGCAGAGCAGCTGAAATACTGGGATACGTCAAAGAATATTGCTTTGGGCCTTGCTTAATTAATTCATGCACCCTGCCATGAGTTTTATGGCCCCACTCCAGCTGTGGACCCCCCAAAACTATCCCCACCTTTCACCCCTCCGCTCCATACTGGCCATACACCAATCTTTAATTTCAATTAGGGAACCATTCAGCGAAGAGTTATCTGGACGTAATAAAAACACACTTTATAAAATGGATAAAATGTCCATTGTAAATTTCTCATTGGTGTAATCTAGCTCACACGATGTCCATTTGAGTCCATTCTGTTTGGACCTCTTTAATTAGAGCCGTTAATTTTATTACCGTTAAGTGTGATTTTGAGCATATTTTGAAAGAAGCAATATTCATCATTATGTTTTGGACTCAGATAATGTGACTGTCTGCGGGTGTTTCGTATTAAATGGCCCATTTTGCACTGTTTTCTGATCTGTTACGATGTTGTTTCCTCATCACAAACAGACCCGGAGTTGTGTTTTGTTTCATTCACACACGTTTAACTCACAAACTCTGCGTATTTAGGCCGAGCTCTTCTTTCAAACTGAAAACGCAGATAATACAGGAAGTGCTCCACTCTGGTGTAAACTCCACACACCTTCTCTAGAGTCATTTGGATCATTTCCCATCTGTACTAAACAAAAGGTAAAAGGTAAAGCTTGACTTGGGAAAACCCTTCATGACATCACAACGTGGATCGGAGCATACGAGCTCTGGAGATGTAGACAGACTAATAACAAAGCGTTACTCAAACATATGTGAGTGAAACAGAACACAGCTCCAGGTCTGTTTTTGATGAGGTAATCACATTATAACATGGCTTAAAGCTCACAAGAGTCAAATCTGTTTAATACTGGACCTTTAACACCTTAAAATACAGTTCAGTAAAACACCTAAAAAGGAGTGAAGCCGTTTAAATGAGCTTAAAAACAATAGCTGCAACCTTCAAAGCTGAGATGCATCTTAGTTAAGACAATTTGAACAATGAAATGGACAGAATGAGTCTGGTGAAAGTGAAGAGTAGATTCAGCTATTTAGAGATGTGGTTTCAGACGACATCACCACAGTCTACAGGACAATATTATTTAATACAGATGGGGCAGATAACATTAATATTATTCAACTGTTATTGTTTATTGCAATATAGCATGGGCTTGGGTCTAGTCAATAATAGAAATGATCATGTTTTATATTCCAATATTTAATGGCAAAGTACAGAGTTATGAATAGAAAAAAACTCTTGTCTCTTGCCTCCATCACCACGTCCTAGAATCAGAAAACCACCAATAGCAGATAAACCCTGAACATGGTGTAAAATAAACACTACCTGATTATCATGAAGTCACATTTTAATATGGCTGTACACAACAAAAAAGCATTTTCTAGCATAGTTAAACTGACTTGAATTAAGCAGATTCATCTTAAAAGATCAATTTTAAGATTTTTTTTACTTAATAAGATGAGATTTTTTTACTTGTTTCAAGATATTCCATCCTGATTTATCTTATCTAGATATTACAACTTATTCTAAGCACTTTTTATATTAACTCAGTCCAGGTTAAGCCTCTTTAACTTCCTTCTCAAACCAATAAGGTGAAAAATCTTGCCATAAACACTTGAAACTCGTGTTTTCTGCTTAGAACAAGATTCGTATTTCGTCTTGTTTTAAGAAAACTTGGTAAGTGAAAATTTCTTACTGCACTGGCAGAAAATTTCACTTAAAATAGGGCATTTTTACCTCAAAATGTGTATTTTTTTCTTATTTTTGATAGGTCAAAACTGAGTTGAGGTGGTCGACTTTTCAAGATTCAAGATTCAAAGATTTATTGTCATTGTCATAAGTAACAACGGAATTCCATTGAGAGCACCGATGTGCATGAGAGGTGCAGGTATTAGTGCGATTTAAATCGTGCAAATGCTAGAATGTTCCACAGTATGGCATTAAACTATAATATCTCCATTCATTTTCCATAGAAACAAACAGGTGATGCCACAGACTGTGAGGTATTTGAAGTACACACTCGTACGACAGTCAAAGACACGTCTCTCCGCACTCTCTTGTTCCGACTTGTAGAAAGCTCCATAGGGACTGTTCTTATGTAAATATATATGAATGAGAAACACTACAGCTGCTTCTCAGGGAGTCGACAACAAGTCTGTGCACATTTACATAACAGATAAATGACATGTCTACACTGGCATACACAGGAAATTACAGCAGCCACAGTAGTACCAGCTGAGGGGGTATATAGTACTTTCTAAATACACTTTACAACTAAAGCAATGCAACTTTTAAATGAGTATAATTTCTTTTTGACAACATAAAACTCGCCATGAGAAATGAGAGTATTAGAATGTTGAATTTCTCCAGTCCTATCTTATCTTATCTTATCTTAGAAGTAATAATCGAGCCGTTTTCAGTGTGTATAATATATTTATATTTGTAGTAGGTGGAAAAAGTAATGAAAAAGTAGTATGTTACGTTTCCCTTGCTAGGGAAAAGGGAACGCACACAAAAAAACAAGATGTCGTATGGTTTAACTGAGAAAAGTGCAGTTTATTTACGGTGAGGAAAGAAACAACTGACCCCAGAAATAACAAGGAAGGGTAATGGAAAAACAAACAAAGGGATTTAAATAAAAAGGAATTACTAAACCAAGAACCCAATAATATGCCAGAATAAAACTGCTTGAAGTATTATAGTTACTAGCTACACGGTTTTTTTAAAGAGCACATATTGCGCTACTTTCAGATCTGTTATAATGTTGTTTCCTCATCAGAATCATACCCGGAGGTGTTTTGATTCATTCGCACGTGTTTAACATCCTGCATATTTTGGTAATTCCTGCAGAGTTCTTCTCTCAAACAGGCAACTCTCTGTTCCACCTTGTGATGTCATGAGGTAATACATGACGTGCTCCACTGAGTTTTTACACTCCATGCATCTTTACTAGAATCATTTGGATAATTTCAGCCCTGGAATTGCCCGTCTCTGCTTAAGTAAAGGTAAAATGTGGCTGTTAACTGGGAATGTAGACAGACTAATAATAAAGAGTGACTCAAACGTGTGAATGGAACAAAACAACAACTCTGGGAATGTTTTTAATGACGTAACAACATTATAAAATGACTTAAAGCTCTTTAATAGAATTTTATTATTATAATTACTCAAAAAGATAGATTATCCTTTACAGTAAAATGATTATATGTAGTTACTTTTCTTTCCTACTCGAGGCCAATTAGGTGTACTAGTAGGTACACTGCAAAAAAGGATTTTCTAGCATAGTTAAACTGACTTGAATTAGTCATACTGACTTGAATTGTGGCCATATCGGCTCGTCAAAGCCTGATCCCGTCAGATCTCAGAAGCTCAGCAGGGCCGGGCCTGGTTAGTACTTGGATGGGAGACCACTGGGAATTCCAGGTGCCACAGTGGGGCCAGTGGCAAAAACTGTCGTAGTGTCCTTAGGCAAGGCACTTCACCCACATTGCCCAGTATGAAAGTGGTGTGTGTGTGAATGGTGGTGGTGGTTGGAGGGGCCGATGGTGCAGATTGGCAGCCTCGCTTCCGTCAGTCTGCCCCAGGGCAGCTGTGGCTACAATAGTAGTTTACCACCACCGGGTCTGGAGTGAATGAATAATGCTCTGTAAAGCGTCTTTGAGTGTCCTGAAAAGCGCTGTATAAAACTGATGCATTATTATTATTATTATTATTAAGCAGATTCATCTGAAAAGATAAATTTTAAGTTTTTTTTTACTTAATAAGATGAGTTTTTTTTACTTGTTTCAAGATATTCCATCCTGATTTATCTTATCTCGATATTACAACTTATTCTAAGCACTTTTTATATTAAATCAGTTCAGGTTAAGCCTCTTTAACTTCCTTCTCAAACCAATAAGATGAAAAATCTTGCCATAAATACTTGAAACTAGTGTATTCTGCTTAGAACAAGATTCATATTTCATCTTGTTTTAAGAAAACTTTGTAAGTGAAAATTTCTTACTGCACTGGCAAATAATTTCACTTAAAATAGGGCATTTTTACCTCAAAATTTGTATTTTTTTTTTCTTATTTTTGATAGGCCTTTTTTGCTGTGTATGTATATGTATTATACTAGTAAACAGTGAATCCATTTATACTGAATTAATAAATGTACTGCAAGTTATAGTATTAATAATGTATTTCCTCAGTACATCATCTGCATTCACTTGAACCCTGATGCCCTTTCATTACATCCTTATTTTTAACCTCTGCTCTCTAATGAAACCTGCTTAGATTTCATTTGGGACGTCTCTGATCGCATCCTGTCGCCATGGTAGCTCTCCCGCGGCTAACCCTCCAGAGCAAACCTCGCGCTGTTTATTTACAAGCCACCATTTAGACTGCAGCCATTTAGCATCATTTGTGCCGTTAGCCCAAATCGAGAGAATCGCGGCGCGCAAATTGGTGTTTCTCAGTACCCAAATTGAGGCGTAAGATGAGCTCCCCAGTCGAAGAATCTTACCGGATCGCCTCCCTCCGTCATAAATGTTAATAAAGTGACAAAGACGTATTGACTGATGTCTCCCAGGATGTCCACACAGTCGCTAACGTGTGCAATTAGTACTAAGCAGGGAGAGGGCCCACTGTGGGACCTGTACATGAGAGAGATGCATGGTGTCATGATTAGTTTAGTGTTGTGATTCTGTTGGGGAAACATCAAGACATAAATGTACTGTTAGCTACTAGCGGGAAGAATTAGTAGGGAGTAGAGTTAGGCTAGAGTATAAGAAGTCGAGGACCATAGGGCTCACAGTAGTATTAGCAACAGTAGTAGTAATAGTAGTTTTAGTAGTGCAGTATAGTTAAAGAAGCCACAGAAGCAGTATGTGTAGTAGTAGTAGTAGTAGTAGTTTGGTAGCATCAATTAGGCCATATATACGAGTACATTAATTGTAGCTTGAGTAGATTTTGCAGCATTGGAAAATAAATAGAATAGATAACCCGAACCCCACTGCGCTGCCTCTTGCGTCTCTGCTCGTCTTGTTGTGATGTGTTGAAATATTTTTTAACCGTTGATAATTTTAAAGTTTTGTGCGCACTGGATTTGTATAGTTCTAGCTAAAATTTGACTGCTTGTTAATAATAGCATATTGTTCACTGTGTACCGTATTCTTATTTTGTTCTCATTGTTTTTAGAAAGACCATTTTAAGATCTGTCCAGGGACAACAGATGAAAAATTACACTTTTGGCTAATTCTGGTGCATTTACAGCTATGTTAATTAATGTACACTGTCCCTGTCAAATAAACCAATAAATAAAGATAAAATAGATAATAGAACATAGTAGTAGTAGCAGCGTCTGGTCAGATATAACAACCAACTAACTAACTGCAGTCATAGTAATACTATAGTAGTATTTGTACTAGTAGTAGTATTAGTAGTAGTAGTAGTAGTAGTAGTAGTAGCAGTATTAGTACTAGTAGTAGTAGTAGTAGTAGTAGTAGTAGTAGTAGTAATAGTATTAGTATTACTACTACTAGTAGTAGTAGTAGTAGTAGTGATGGTATTAGTGGTGGTGAGTGGTGGTAGTGGTAGTAATGGTGGTGGTAGTGATGGTAGTAGTGGTATTGGTGCTGGTGGTAATAGTGGTAGTGGTAGTGAGTGGTAGTGGTGGTAATTGGTGGTGTTGATGTGGTGCTACTGCTGGTGGTAGTGGTAGTGGTATTATTGGTAGTGGTGCTGGTGGTGGTGATGGTGGTAGTAGTGGTAATGGTGATGATGATGTAGTGGTGGTAGTGGTGGTGATTAGTAGTGGTAGTGTAGTGCTGGTGGTGGTAATGGTATTAGTGGTAGTAGTGGTGTTGGTGCTAGTGGTGTTATTATTGAGTGGTGGTAGTGGTGGTACTGGTGGTAGTGATGAGTGCTAGTAGTGGTATTGGTAGTGAGTATTTAATTGCTAGTGGTGGTATTAGTGGTGCTAGTGGTGGTGTAGTGATTAGTGGTAGTGGTATTGGTGCTAGTGGTGATTAATTGAGTGCTGGTAATGGTATGTAGTGAGTGGTGGTAGTGGTGCTGGTGGTAGTGGTGTGGTGGTGCTAATTGGTAGTGATGATGGTATTGGTGCTAGTAGGTGGTGGTATTAGTGGTAGTAGTAGTGGTAGTGGTGGTATTAATGATGGTAGTGGTGGTAGTAGTAGTGGTATTAGTGGTAGTAATGGTAGTGGTGGTAATTGTTAGTGGTGGTAGTGGTGGTAATTAGGTGGTAGTAGTGGTGGTAGTAGTAACGGTAGTTGGTGGTAGTGATGGTAGTGGTAGTGGTAGTAACGATGATGTTGGTGGTAGTAGTAGGTAGTGGTGGTAATAATTGGTAGTGGTAGTGGTAGTAACAGTGATGGTGATGAGTGGTAGTAGTGGTAATTATTGGTAGTAATGGTGGTAGTAGTAGTAGTAACGGTGTTGGTGATGGTGGTAGCAGTAACAGTGTTGGTGGTAGTAGTAGTAGTAGTGGTAGTAATAGTGAGTATTGGTGATGGTAGTATTAGTGGGTAGTGGTGATGATGGTAGTAATTGGTAGGTATTAGTGGTAGTAGTAGTAGTGATAGTGGTAGTAGTAGTAACGGTATTGGTGGTAGTGGTAGTGATGGTAGTAATGGTGGTGGTAGTAGTGGTGGTGAGTAGTGGTATTAGTGGTATTGGTAGTAGTAGTGGTAGTAGTGGTATTAGTAATGATGGTGGTATTAGTAGTGGTAGTGGTAGTAGGTATTGGTAGTAGTGGTAGTAGTATTGTGGTAGTATTAGTAGTAGTGGTGATGGGTAGTAAGTAGTAGTAGTGGTAGTAATTAGTAGTGGTGGTAATGGTATTGGTAGTGGTAGTGGTAGTAGTGGTAGTGGTAGTGATGATAGTAGTAGTAGTAGTAACAGTGTTGGTGGTAGTGGTGGTGGTAGTGGTAGTAGTATAGTGATAGTGGTAATAATGGTGAGTAGTGGTAGTAGTTGGTGATGATTGTTGGTAGTAGTGGTAGTGGTAATTAGTAGTGATGATATTATTGATGGTAGTATGGTAACAGTGTGGTGGTATTAATTGGTAGTAATGGTATTAGTAATGATGGTAGTGGTAGTAACGGTGGTGGTAGTGGTGGTGGTGGTAGTGGTAAGTGGTGGTAGTGATGTGGTAGTAGTGGTATTAGTGGTGATGATGGTAGTAGTAGTGATAGTAGTAGTAGTGGTGGTGGTATTGGTATTAGTGGTGATAGTAGTAGTAGTATTAGTGGTAACAGTATTAGTGGTAGTGGTGGTATTGGTAGTATTAGTAGTGTAGTGGTAGTAGTAGTAGTAGTAGTGGTGGTAACGGTGGTGGTGAGTGGTAGTGATAGTGTAGTAGTGGTAGTAGTAACAGTGGTGGTAGTAGTAGTAGTGGTATATGGTCAGTAGTAGTAGTATTGATGGTAGTAGTGATGATGGTAGTGGTAGTATTGATGATGAGTAGTAGTAAGTGACGGTAGTGATAGTAGTAGTAGTAGTGGTATTGGTAGTATTGGTATTGGTAGTAGTAGTGGTAGTGGTGGTGATGGTAGTGGTAGTGGTAGTGATGGTAGTGATAACGGTGGTGGTGATGGTGGTAGTGGTAGTGTAGTGGTAAGTGATGGTAGTAGTGATAGTGTGTAGTAACGGTGTTGGTGGTAGTGGTGGTAGTATTAGTGGCAGTAGTAACAGTGGTAGTAGTAGTAGTATTAGTGGTAACGGTAGTGGTAGTGGTGGTAGTGGCAGTAGTATTAGTGGTGAGTAGTAGTGGTAGTGGTAGTAGTGGTGGTAGTAGTGGTAGTAGTAGTGGTAGTGGTAACAGTGTGGTGGTAGTGGTAGTGGTGGTATTGGATGGTAGAGTAGTGGTGTAGTGGTAACAGTGTAGTGGTAGTAGTAGTGGTAGTGATGATGGTAGTAGTAGTAGTAGTGGTAGTAACGGTGTTGGTGGTATTGGTAGTGGTGATGATGGTAGTAGTGATGATGGTAGTGTAGTGGTAACGGTGTTGGTGGTAGTGGTATTGTAGTAATATTAGTAGTAGTGGTAGTGGTGGTAGTAGTAGTAGTAGTAGTAGTAGTAGTGGTAGTGGTAGTGATGATGGTAGTGGTAACAGTGATGGTGGTAGTGGTAGTAGTGGTAGTAGTGGTAGTGGTAGTGGTAGTAGTAGTAGTAACGGTATTGGTAGTAGTAGTGGTATTAGTAATATTGATGATGGTAGTAGTGATGTAGTGGTAGTGATGGTAGTGGTAGTAGTAGTAGTAGTAGTAACAGTGGTGGTGGTAGTGGTAGTGGTAGTGATGGTCGTGGTAGTGGTTGTGGTAGTGGTAGTAGTGGTGGTAACGGTATTGGTGGTGGTAGTGGTAGTGATGATGTAGTGGTAGTAGTAGTGATGGTGATGGTAGTGGTAGTATTAGTGGTAGTGGTAACGGTGTTGGTGGTGGTAGTAGTAGTAGTAGTAGTGGTAGTAGTAGTAGTAGTAACAGTGTTGGTAGTAGTAGTAGTGGTATTAGTGATGAAGTGGTAGTGGTAGTAGTAGTGGTAACGGTGTTGGTGGTAGTGGTAGTGGTAGTAGTAGTAGTAGTAGTAGTAGTAACAGCATTAGTAGTGGTAGTAGTAGTAGTGGTAACGGTATTGGTGGTAGTAGTAGTAGTGGTATTAGTCGTGGTAGTAGTAGTAGTGATAGTAGTAACAGTATTGGTGGTAGTAGTAGTGATGGTATTAGTATTAGTGGTAGTAGTAGTGGTAGTAGTAGTTGTGGTATTGGTAGTGGTTGGTAGTGAGTATTGGTCATGGTGGTAGTGGTAGTGGTAGTAGTAGTAGTAACGGTATTGGTGGTAGTAGTAGTGGTAGTAGTAGTAACAGTGTTATTGTAGTAGTAGTAGTAGTAGTGGTAGTAGTTGTAGTAGTGGTAGTGGTAGTAGTGGTAGTAGTAGTAGTGGTAACGGTGGTAATTGGTGATAGTAGTAGTAGTAGTAGTGGTAGTAGTAGTAACAGCATTAGTAGTAGTATTGGTAGTAGTAGTAGTAACAGTGTTGGTGGTAGTGGTAGTGGTGGTATTGGTAGTGGTAGTAGTAGTAGTAGTAGTAGTAGTAACAGTGTTGGTAGTAGTAGTAGTAGTGGTAGTGGTATTAGTAGTATTAGTAGTGGTAGTAGTGGTGGTAGTAGTAGTGGTAGTGGTTGTGGTAGTGGTAATTATTGGTAGTGGTGGTAGTAGTGGTAGTGGTAGTGGTAACGGTAGTGGTGGTAGTGGTAGTGAGTAGTAGTAACAGTGTTGGTAGTAGTAGTAGTAGTGGTAGTGATGGTAGTAGTGGTAGTGGTAGTGGTAGTAGTAGTAACATTATTATTAGTGGTAGTAGTGGTAGTAGTAGTGGTATTGGTAGTGGTAGTAACAGTGTTAGTAGTAGTAGTGGTAGTGGTAGTAGTGGTGATGGTCATGGTAGTAGTAGTGGTAGTGGTAGTAGTAGTGGTAACGGTATTGGTAGTAGTAGTAGTGATGGTATTAGTAGTAGTAGTGGTAGTAGTAGTGGTAGTAGTAGTAGTAGTGGTAGTAACAGTGTATGGTGGTATTAGTGGTGGTAGTGGTATTAGTGGTAGTGGTAGTGGTAGTGGTATTAGTGGTAGTAGTGGTAGTGGTATGGTAGTGGTGGTAGTAGTGGTGGTAGTGGTAGTAGTAGTAGTAGTGGTGGTAGTAGTAGTGGTAGTAGTGGTAGTGGTTGTGGTATTAGTAGTGGTTGATGGTAGTAGTGGTAGTAGTGGTGGTAGTAGTGGTAGTGGTAGTAGTGGTAGTGGTGGTAGTAGTAGTGGTGGTAGTAGTAGTAGTGGTAGTAGTGGTAGTGAGTGGTAGTAGTATTAGTATGATGGTAGTGGTATTAGTGGTGGTGGTAGTGGTGGTAGTGGTGATGGTAGTAGTAGTGGTGGTAGTGATGGTAGTGATGGTAGTGGTAGTGGTGGTATTAGTGGTAGTGGTATTAGTAGTGATGATGGTGGTGGTAGTAGTGGTGGTGGTAGTGGTATTAGTGGTAGTAGTAGTAGTGGTAGTAGTAGTAGTAGTAGTAGTAGTAGTAGTAGTAGTAGTAGTAGTAGTAGTATTAGTAGTAGTAGTAGTAGTAGTAGTAGTATTAGTAGTAGTAGTAGTAGTAGTAGTAGTAGTAGTATTAGTAGTAGTAGTAGTATTAGTAGTAGTAGTAGTAGTAGTAGTAGTAGTAGTAGTAGTAGTATTAGTCTGTTTGCATCTCCAAAGCTCAAAACGCTCTGTTCCATCTTGTGATGTCACGAAGTGGTAGTTTTCAAGTTAACGGCTGCATTTTACCTTTTGTTTCGTAGAGACGGGCAATTCCAGGTCTGAAATCATCCAAATGATTCAAGTGAAGGTGTTAACGGAGTTTAAAAACACAGTGGAGCACTTCCATTCATCACCACACGACGTCGCAAGGTGGAACAGAGTGTTTTCTGTTTGAGAGAAAACCTCTTAAATACGCAGGATTTGTATCGTAAACACGTGTGAG
Source organism: Odontamblyopus lacepedii (assembly GCA_034769755.1). Classification (NCBI taxonomy): domain Eukaryota; kingdom Metazoa; phylum Chordata; class Actinopteri; order Gobiiformes; family Gobiidae; genus Odontamblyopus; species Odontamblyopus lacepedii. Next base: position 36,101,257 of record CM068351.1, on the reverse strand, counting down.
AGAAACAAACCAAAACTCCAGGTATGTTTTTTAACGAGGAAACGTCATTATAAAGAAAACAGATCAGAAATAATAATAATCGAGCATCACGGGCCCTTTAAGTTGCACAGATCTTCACCTTTATAATGATATTTACAGCAGTTCCTCCATCATAAATGTTATTGAGCGATGTCTCTGAGGACGTCCACTGAGTCGCTAACGTGTGCAATTAGTGCAAAGCAAAGAGACGGCCACAGTGGGACCTGCACATGGGGGAGACTCACGGTGTCAGAGCTTCATGATTAGTTTAGTGTTGGGATTCTGTTGGGGCCACATGCACACGCCCCCTGGAGGCACTGATGTAAATGTGCCATATATATCGTTACCATAGAGACAACACTTAAATCTATAGACGGCTTTATTGAGCCTCTTAAACCAACATGAAATATTGATGACGGTCTTTTCTTTTCTGTTCCTTTTGGTTGACGCCTGTGACAGTAGCCAGGAGGAAAAGGAAGTACATAGACAACAAAGAAAGAAAAAATCTAGGTTTACACGACAATAATGGATTTTCTAGCATAGTTAAACTGACTTGAATTAAGCAGATTCTTCTTAAAAGACCAATTTTAAGATTTTTTTACTAAATAAGATGAGATTTTTGTACTTGTTTCAAGATTTTCCATCCTGATTTATCTTATCTACATATTACAACTTATTCTAAGCACTTTTTATATGAACTCAGTCCAGGTTAAGCCTCTTTAACTTCCTTCTCAAACCAATAAGGTGAAAAATCTTGCCATAAATACTTGAAACTAGAGTTTTCTGCTTAGAACAAGATTCGTATTTTGTCTTGTTTAAGAAAGTGAAAATTTCTTACTGCACTGGCAGAAAATTTCACTTAAAATAGTGCATTTTTACCTCAAAATATTAATATTATTTTTTTGGATAGGCCTTTGCAGTGTACATTCAGTATTAAATATCTGATCATCCTATTTAACTGCATTAGGCATTGAGATAATCAATTGTATATATTTATTTTAATAATTTAACTAACATTCAAATTACGCAAATGAAAAAATAAATAAATAAAAATGTTTAAATGCATCTAAAATACTGGGATAAAATATTTCTTTGCCTTGAATGTTCCAAAATATGACATTAAACGTATCTATCTCCATGGAAACAAGTAGGTCAGATCACAGTAAGAATATTTTTTTCAAGTTTTATTTTATTTTATTTTTTGTAAAGAAATAAAAACACTATTGAATAAATGCGAGATAGAAAAGTTTAAAGCAATAGTGTTGAAAAATTCCAGGCAAAGCAACAGCATCTCCTACACCGCAGAAGTTACGCAGTGCTGCTTTAAGCCTCAGCTGCTGGATTATTAATTAAATCATCCGCTATAATATTTTTCTTCTTAAATTAATTTTGTGTGGGTAATTTCAAATATCTTTAATGGGAACGGTTAATTAAATGCCTTAATTAATTCAGTTGTACTTAATTAATTCCGCAGTATTAGGGCTGCTATGATTCTCCACTCCCCATTAGAAACTTCCAGCGTTATAGTCTTTAAAACTGTAAATAAAACTGAAAAAAGTCCCGCTTTAACACACTCACTATTGACTATTTTAAGTCCTTATCGCAGCATCTTGCGTCTGTGCGTTTGACTGCGGCGCCAAATCGTTTCTTCATTCATAAATTAAAATGTGGATTTAATAGGCTCGGGCTGCTCTCTTTGAAGGGCTTGATTAAAATATCCATTATGAGATCGCCTCTTTAGTTTCTATGTTGTGGATTACTTTTATCTAGTAAATTATGGCACTGCGCTCTTTGAGGTAATTGCCTGGAATTTATTCGTTGTCCCATTACTCCGCCATCTTCCCGCAGTCCTTCGCCCGCGTGTCTCGTACTGAGTGATTTTGAATATCTATACGGATCTATGCTGGTTTTACGCTCGAGCAGTTGGCAGACGGACATGTTTGTCAGGTTTTACAAGAGCCAAGTGGACTGTTGACGAAAAATGCCTGATCCAGAAGCCCGGTGTTGCCAAATATGAATGCACTGACAAAGCAAGGTGGGGATACTGTAGTAACTGGTGCTAGTGCTGGTAGAAGTATATAGAGTAATTACCGTAGCCACAGTTTTTTTCTTCTGTGGTGCAAAGTTGTAGCAAGTTGTATTTGTAATATTTTGTAATATTTCAGCAGGTCATTGTACACCAGAAGTGTGAATGTAATAGTGGTGGTAGGAAGTACATCAGAAATACTAGTTTTAGGCTTTGCACTAGATATCATGACGTAAAGTATAAAGTTTTCTTTAGTAGTAGAATTCATTTAATAATTATATTTGCATAAAAATAAACAGCACTGCAAAAAAGGCCTATCAGAAAATAAGAAAAAAATACAAATTTTGAGGTAAAAATGCCCTATTTTAAGTGAAATTTTCTGCCAGTGCAGTAAAAAAATTTTCACTTACCAAGTTTTCTTAAAACAAGACAAAATACGAATCTTGTTCTAAGCAGAAAACACTAGTTTCAAGTATTTATGGCAAGATTTTTCACCTTATTGGTTTGAGAAGGAAGTTAAAGAGGCTTAACCTGGACTGAGTTAATATAAAAAGTGCTTAGAATAAGTTGTAATATCGAGATAAGATAAATCAGGATGGAATATCTTGAAACAAGTACAAAAATCTCATTTTATTAAGTAAAAAAATCTTAAAATTGGTCTTTTAAGATGAATCTGCTTAATTCAAGTCAGTTTAACTATGCTAGAAACTCCTTTTTGTAGTGTAAAACTGAATGTAATAGTGGTGGTAGGAAGTACATCAGAAATACTAGTTTTAGGCTTTGCACTAGATCTCATAATGTAAAGAATAAAGTATGCTTAGTAGTAGAACTCATTTTATAATTATAATAGCGTAAAATAAACAGTGTTAGTTATAGTAGAAGCTGTTGCAGTTGAGATGTTGAAATCGGCGTGTTTGTGGATGTGAATATATATTTTTATGTTAACGATCTTTGTCTCCGGGCAGTGGGCTGTGTTTGCCTGTGAGATTCGGGTTAGTCGCGAAAACCCGAGTGAAAAGCGAAATATCCAGGACCAGCACCAGTAGTAAAGGCAATACCGGAAATGATTCAAAATACCAAATTACTGAGTCGAGCCGACGTGAAAGCTCATGTTGTATTTCCACTGAATAAAAGGAAGTAAAGATGTCGGGCGCAACCATTTACTCTGGTGCTCAGTAACTGGTTCTGTATTTTTAGAGATGCAATCCAGCTTTTTCTTCATACAGATTCTGATATTATGACTTGCTGATATCAATCATCACCTGTGCAGAGACTCAAAGCACATTTATTTCCGTGATACACAAATAAAATTAAGACAAAACCGACCCTAATGTGTTACGTAGCTGTTAACACCTTTGTATAAATGAATTCAAATTGTAAAACTACATTGATTTCAGATGAACCGATATTTAGAATGCAGCAAATGTTTCAGTATCTACGCCGATATCCAGTGCCGATATTAGATCAGTGTGTCCTTAATTAAAAGTAAATTTCCAGATATGTTAAGTATTGCTACCAAACCTAAGTTCGTTTCCAGTTTCCATAGAAGTTTCCAGCTGCGATTGGTACAAAAGGTTGTCCTGCCCCACAGAGTTTTAGCAAAAATTTCCATTCCAAATTTGGCCTAAATTTGAACAGTTTGGCTAACGCTTATTTATTACCAGGATCTGGCAGTCAAAATACGCTTTACTGTTTGTACAGCAAAAAATACAGTGCTAATTAAAAATAAAGTGTAACTCGGTGTATTTGGCTAAGGCTCTGCCAGATTAATCATAGTTTTTAAAGGAAATGACACTTTACTTCTTGTGTGCAGGTGGTGAGTGTGTAATACTTACCTCATATCTCACTTTACTATTCTTATTTAAAATGACTTGATGACTTTTTACAATGCAATATTAATAGCCGGCGTATTCCCTATTCCCCCAGTAGCACTAATGTATATATATTTGTATATATATTTGTATATATATATGTTTTTATTTGTGTGAATTAACTGGAGTCACCGATGTGCTGTCCAGGTATGTATAACACTTCATAATAATCGTGGCCACAATACAACAAGAACAAAGACGTTTAAGAATTATTCAGGCTTAGTCACTATACTTAAAGGTGCACTGTGCAACCTTTCTGCTGGGGAATCTGCTACCTGTCTCCATAGAGATGTTGCTTGCTTGAAATATTCCACTGTATGACATTAAACATATCCAGCTTGCATTTATTTATTATTATTTTTATCACCACCTGAATTGTAAAGTCGCGTAGTGCTGTAACCTGAGTGTCTCCAATTTATACTGTGGAACATTCTAGACAAAGCAACAACGTTTCCATGGAGACGAGCAGATGTCGAACCGCCCGCTCGAAATGTTACACAGTCCACCTTTTATACTAATACTAAATCCCAGCCCTAACCCCTTAATAAATGAGTATTACTAGGCCCGAATCATTGTTCAGTATGAATATGTGTACTGAAATATGCGTCTTTAAGTTTAAACTGCAACAAACAATATCTGAATAAGTTTAAATGACTGAATGATTGTGTTGTTTTTCTTAATTCAAGCCACGTTAGATTTAGTTTCTTAGTTTAAGTGCAAAAAGTTGTTGTGCAGCAGATTTTAAGTACAAAAAAATTGCGTTCCATCGTTAGATAATTTTCCGATTACGTTTTAAGTGAAATATTTCTTAATTCAAGTCATCTTAACTTGTCTAGAGTTTAGTTTTTGCAGTATATTATTATTATTACGGCGCTATTATTCCGTTTCATATCACTTACATTGCCCCTGTCCTAGTTTGAACTTCCCTGAACAATCCCTCTTACTTATCCTCTCCTCTAAAAGCATTTAAGCGGCGTCTCGTGTCGTGTGACTGCCAGTGTGGGGCTCTTAGGTGCACAAACCTCATTTTCAAATTTATTTCAATGGTGGCGTTTGGAGATAACAGTGTTTCCACGAATCAGGAGTATTCCCTTTCAAAATCACATCATCGCACTCCCAACACACTTGACTCGGGATTAGAAGAACCAGATTAAAACGCTCAATTTAATTACAGCGAACTGATAGATCTGGCACTTGAAAGAGCAATAAGTAAGGTCTTCTTATGGAGAGAGATATCTGGCCGGCCCGCTGAGGTCCTCGCACCGCAGGTAAAATTGAAGATGTAATCGCTTCTAGTGCGAGAATAAACTGCGGAGGCTACCAGCTGGGGACGTACACAGCCCAGCGATGTGTGGAGCTTTGCAATCGCAGCCAGGATCCTTGTAGTCCTAATGTAGATCAATTACAGGGCAGGGAGAGCCACTACTGTCACATATGATTCACTATATCAATTTCATGGTCTCGGAAAGGAAGTATTTGCCCAGCTCTCAACCCCCGTCTTTTTACATCTGCTAACCCATCGGAAACCCTCGTGTCAAACGCCAAAAGACAATTTAATGGCGTGACAGTTAACCAGGCGGCGTCGTGTAAGGGAGGAGATGTCCCCGCCGCGTCCCGTCACTCAGCGAGGCGGCCATGTTTGTTTGCTTCCCGCGTTTGTTTATTTCTTTATTTATTTGTCCCGCCACCCGCTCGGATACAAATGTCACGTCTCATTTGCACATCCAGCTCTCCTTTGTGATGCAAAGCTGGAGATGCGAACCGGAGGCCCCTTGAAGTGAGCAGTGGGTGTGAACAAAGGCAGGGCCCCCGAATCACCGCCACGGAGGTATCTATAACACATGCTACGAGTGCTAGGTAAACACTGCTACACAGAGATGTACAGAGATATGTCATCCTGATCCAACGCTAAATTAAAAAGTATTGAGGCTTGTAAATGAAAGACTATTACAGATATTATGTTTTTGGTATAGGTTAAAAAGTATTGAGACTTGTAAATAAAAGACTATTACAGACATTATGTTTTTGGTATAGGTTAAAAAGTATTGAGACTTGTAAATAAAAGACTATTACAGGATTATACAATTTCTCAAACCTACCAAAAACATAATATCCTTTAAATGTTATTTAAAGGAACAATGCTTTCACTCTTACAGTTTTTTTAAAGGTCCTTTACTTATACATAGTGTTGTTACTTCATCAAAAATCTACCCGTGTTGTGTGTTTTTTCATTCACACATGTTTGAGTGACCCTTTATTATTGGTCTGTCTACATCCCCAAAGCTCAAAATGATCTGTTACACCCTGCAATGTCATGAAGTGATCATTTTCAAGTTAGCAGCGACCTTTTTCCCTTTTCTTCAGTAGAGATCGGCAATTCCAGGTCTGAAATTATTTAAATGATTCTAGTGAAGGTGTGTGACACTCCAGGTATGTTTTTGATGAGAAGATTCTAACGTAGATTAGAAAATAACGTAATTTGGGCCCTTTAAAGTTCTACAATCACAGTTGTCAGTTGCCAGTGGTTAACCTGCATATAGAGGAAACCTATTGTTTTTCTCATCTTCTGAACAGGTGATGCCACAGGTGAAAGCTCAGAGCTGAGTTGCAGAGGCTGCACTAGTAAGTAAGTAAGTAAGTGTTTATTTATATAGCGCTTTTCACAGACAGATGTCACAAAGACGCTTCACAGAGGATTATTTACAGAGAATTCTTCATTCACTCAGACCCGGTGGTGTAAACTACTGTTATAGCCACAGCTGCCCTGGGACAGACTGACGGAGGCGCGGCTGCCAACGGACCCTCCGACCACCACCAACACTCACTCACACAACTTTCACACCTACAGGGCATGTTTGGGTTGATGGGGGAAACCGGAGCCTGGAGGAAACCCATCCAGACACGGGGAGAACATGCAAACTCCACACAGAAAGGTCCGGGCGACACGGGGATCGAACCCACAACCTTCTTGCTGTGAGGCATGATTGGTGCTGGGATTTAGGACCATTCAGATCAGAAAGTCATTTTAGGTTTAAATCAACTGGATTTCAGCCCAAATGAGCCCAAATGAGTTCTGATTGGACAATAATATTGAGAATAATACTTAAAATCAAAAACAGCAAATTTCAGCATCAATGGTCAAAGTTTTTTGTTACTATTAGAGTAAATAAGCATTTAACATTGTTATCAGCAAAAGAACCAAATTTAAAGATGCACTATGTACCTTTTCTGGTGGAGGACCCGGCACCTGCTTGTCTCTGTGGAGGTATTATGGCTTTGCCTTGGATTCTTAACAGTAAATGCCTCTATCATCTATCATAGCATTGGCCAATTTACACATTAACTAAAGGCAGAAAAGTGCATAAGGGGACAAAAAAAATAAAAATAAAGAAGTTGCATTTATCCTTTTTCCCATCTAAATGTATATCACAAAAAAGAAAAGAACGCAGCAGCACTTCTAAAAAAAAAACACTTTTACCCCTGAAATAAGGTGTATGGACACTATGCATTTTCTCTGATTAAGAAGTGGTGACAAATACCTGACCCCACACAGTATCAGAGCTTACCCCTGTGAACTGTGCGCGTGGAGCATTAGTCAGTATTTTCCGCAGTGACATGAGCTGCAGAGGCCGGTGACGCCTGCAGAGAAAAGGGCCTTGAAGCCTCCTCCCTTGAAAATACATGCGACGTTGCCAAAGCCATTGCACAAACTGAAAAAGGTCCACTAATCTATGAATAGGACACCAGGCACCCCAGTCGCAAATGTTATCTGCTCGTAGCATAGAGGGTTGGAGCTCATTCAGACCAACACTCACGGGCCACTGCTAGATTATGTCACCCTAATCCCCAAGCATGTCTTTCTGTGGCCAAGATGGACAGGTGATTCTCTATGTGTTAGCAAAACAGCAAGGGCAGCAAGCAGCGATGATTATGTATCCCACAATGCTGCTGTTTGGACAGAGGAAAGTGTTGTCATATTGTACGATGTAAGATGTTTGGGGTTCAGGGATATGTAATTCCAAAAGTATAAACCGGCTGTATAAGGAGGATTATGTTTTTTATATAAGGGCTTCTAAATCGGGAAAATGGAAATACTTTTTGGGAGTTGATTGATAAAAGGAGTGTTCTATCAAGAAGAGAACGGTTTTGTATGTAGGGAGTTGTAAACAAGCAAATAGAGCACAGCAGGGGAATAAGAAGTCCTATTCTGAGAGATGTTGTCTGTTTGTCCTATGGGAGAACAACTATGTGTGAAAAGGCCCTTTTAATTGACTTGCTATGGAACTATTGATATCTTAAAGCAATGTTTTTCCACAAAACCACATTTTCTAACTCCCCGGAGAGCCATACATCACAAATGTACATTTTCTTTTAAACATACACCCTTTAATGTGTTTTTTTCTGTAGCATCTACACGGTTTCAGTTACAGATCAGGCAGAAAGTTAGATCTGAAATACTGCAAACCACATTTTGTGTTTTAGTGGATACAGCAGAAAAACAAACCACAAAACTGTTTAACAGATATTATTTGTTTTTACACTTAATGTTCTATTTACTGCTCTATAGGAGAGAAGAATGTTTATGATGTGTACATATGTGCTTAAAGGTAATACATAAATAATAATCACTCCTTGGATTATATATAGAGCCTTTCATGATGCTCATTATCGCCTACTGCCACAGTCTTACTCACAAAATGTGTCACTGTCGCCAGTCTATCATTTGACCACCACCCATCCCACCCACCCACCCCACCCATCCCACCCACCCCACCCATCCCACCCACCCACCCCACCCTCACCTTCTGACTTCTGAATTGTTGAGCAACAAACAGCCTCCCCCCCATTCCTGGACACTGAGTGACCCATTTTTGCACATGAACAATATTTTTGCACTATTACTGACTATTATTTATCTATTTAAAAGTGTGTGTATACTCTAGGCACCCGGTGTGGGCAGCAGAATGTCATTGTACAGGGAAACGTGTTTCTTTACTGTACATATGACAATGAAGCTTTGAATCTTGAATCTTGAATCTTCAGTGTCTTGTGAAGTGTCTTGCTTAAGGAGACAAAAACACTCTGCTCTGGGGCGCATTTGGCCCACTGAACCATTGTTACTCCTAATTAGAGCTGTACATCTGGAGGCTTGAAGCTGTTTTCAAGGTAACGCTCCATTTTACAGTTCTTATATGAACCTTCCTCTATAAGTGCAGGTAAAGGTAAAAGATGTAATAACTATTAGTACTACCAATCATATACTGTATTTTTCCATTGTAAATTATACTGAGACATTACATTAATAACATAGGCAGCTACATCTTAATTATCCCTAATAAAGCATGAACAAAGACTTCTTTCTTCTTGTTTTTTTAAGGCTGTACTGTATAAGAATTGTCTTTTATAAGTGATATGACAACATGTTACAAACTGACTTTCCCTTTCCCCGAGTATGTGCCGAATGCAAACCACTGCATATAACTAAATTCCCAGGTTCCAATCCAAACAGAGGAGAGACAAAAGCAGTCATACAACAGCGATTCCTCCATTTCTCTCTGATTTAATTGGCTCTGAGCAGGCTCCCATTGCAACGATGATGCAGCCTTGGATGAGGTCACTCACGGGGTTGCGATTCACTGCCTGGTAATTGAAGTTCTCTCATTTGGACTGCAAGGTTTGGGGAATTAATCGGCGGGATGCTCAAGGACAGTGAACCAAGATGTCCAGAAATAAGACAGGATTAATTGAAAATCTTAATTACTTTCTAAGGGCATAAACATCTCAATATCAATTAAAATGTGTTTCCAGTGCACTTAGAGGATATGAGGTGCCGCCGTTAATTAGATGTTGAGACTGACGGGTGAGCTCACCGTTTTTCAATATAAGCCCTCCAATTGAACTCCTATGATTTAAAGGTGCACTGCGTGGGGTCTGCCAACTGCTTGTCTCCATGGAGATGTGCCTAGAATGTTCCGCAGTATGACATTAAGCAGCTCTACCTTAGGTTTATTCAATTACAGGTGGTTTCATGGCTCAAAAATACGCAGAAAAACAGGCGCTCTGACCGTCTCCAGACAGATAGATCTGATAGACGATGGAAAGACTTAATGCCATACTGTGAAATATTCCAGACAAAGCAATAACATCTCCATGAAGACGGACCCGCTACCAAAAGTTACTCAATGCACCTTTAAGAATCTCCATGGAGACTTGCAAACAAATTAGATTTGTGGAGAGGCGACCCCACTGATTAAGAATTTATATTTTTTTAAAGATTTTTGAGCAATAAAAACACCTGTAGTTGAATAAATGCAATACAGATGCATTTATTATACTAAACCAATGCATTAACATCTCCATGGAGACAAACAGGTTGCAGAGAAGTTACGTAGTGCACCTTTAAGACTATAAATAATGCACGACAGACTTCACTTAGCCTTTTTTTTTGTGTAACCTGTGATGTTCAAGTGTTCACAGTGGCTAATTCAAAGTTGAACACAGTTGAAGGTTAGATAGATAATTTGGAGAAAAAAAGCCATATTGCGGGTTATAATTCGTAAATTATAGAGTGCATATTAAGCAGACTTATATGACTACGGCTGACGGGGAAATTATATCCTCAAGCCGGAGCTGCTGTGGTAGGGCTGCGCGGTTGACTGAGCAGATAAAAGCTCGAGTAAAAATGGCGAGTGGAAAAGGAAAATGTTTTGTAGGTGTAGCTGTGATTGTTATTCAGGGGACAGTGCTGGGATCCTCTGCTCCAGCCGGTGGCGAGGCCCGGAGCCCCGTCTGTCACCCTGCCCACGTGAACGCTGCTTTTACATTTCGGTAATCTGACGCTCAACCTCATTTGGACTTTTAATCGTTTAAGAATTGTCCAAGGGCTTTTGTTTTGACGGGGTGTTGTTTGCCTCGTAGGGTTTCAAAAATAGTCACTCAGTAATGTTAAAGAGGAGGAATTATGCTTTATTGGATTATGCTTTCTTCTGGTGTTATTAATAAACTATGACACATGAAGATCAAAAAACACAATAATAAGATAAAATTGCAATTCTGAAAGTGTGTCCATTGACTTCCTATTCAAAACTAAGTGTAACAAGTGTGTAATAATAAGTATAAGTATAAGTATAAGTATAAGTATAAGTATAAGTATAAGTATAAGTATAAGTATAAGTATAAATATAAGTATAAGTACTGAGTGAGCACAAGGTGGAACGACACATTTCTGTTGGGCTAGATCAGAAAACTTGGTTCGGCTCTCGGAGTGGAGGGAGAGACTGAGGCTAGAGATTGATTTTTGCTGGTACCATATATTTAAGAAAAAGGAAAGACACAATAACAACACAGACACAATTAGATGCAGGAATGGCCATTCAAGGAAAAATAACCACAAATTGGATCACAATAATAATGCATCAGTTTTATACAGCGCTTTTCAGGACACTCAAAGACGCTTTACACAGCATTATTCATTCACTCCAGACCCTGTGGTGGTAAACTACTATTGTAGCCACAGCTGCCCTGGGGCAGACTGATGGAAGCGAGGCTGCCAATCTCCGACCACCACCATTCACGCACACACCACTTTTTTACAAACCACTGATTTTAGCTTCAAAAGGAAACTTAAAATGCATTATCTTAAACAAATGAATGATGTGATGTGAAATAGTCTGTATGAACTGTTTGAATTTAAATCTGTGATTAATATGTTTTATATGTTTTTGGGATTGTATTTAATCTATAGTTAATGACAAATGTTGTAAATTATGTTTATGTGTATAAGTTTTGCTGTAAATTTAAATGGACCCCAGGAAGAGTAGCTGACGCAGTACGGGGATCTAATAAACAATAAACAATAAACTTTCATACTAGGCAATGTGGGTGAAGTGTCTTGCCTAAGGACACTATGACAGTTTTTGCCACTGGTGCCTCACTGTGGCACCTCGAATTCCCAGTGTCTCCATCCAAGTACTAACCAGGCCCTGCTGAGCTTCTGAGATCTGACGGGATCAGGCTTTGACAAACCGGTGTGGCCACAATGGAAACCGTCAATCTTAATTCTGGATCAAAGATCAAATTCTGTTTTAAGTCCAAGTGTACTGTCCATACACCAGTTCTCTTTGTTCTCTGTGTTCTTCTGCTGTCGGCCCAAACTCTTTTTAGTGGAATTTCACCATATGAGTGGATTTACATTCATGTATGTTTGTATTTTGAAAAATAAAAATACAGTAAAAGTTGAGAAGAAGCATAACATGGTTAATAGCTCATATAAAACAGATTTAGCAAATATTTGATATTCACTCATAATGTCATACTTTGAAACCTTTGAACCTAACTAAATTTTTTATACACCCAAATATTTTTGTTTTCTTTAAATCACGTTTTAATTGTATTCAGAGTAAACAATGAACACACTAAAACAGATCATATTAATTTTGCCTGGTGTATTATTTTGAATTGCTGCAATGATCATTTTTATCTTTGACCCAATGTAATATTTAACTTTGAACTAAGGCAGTGTTTTAGCGCATTTGTTTAGACCGATATTGGATTTGGGATTACCTCAGATGCCCATCCTGACTCCTCTACGGTTTAATTTAATGTAAAAACATACGATTTTATCTGAACCTTTACCAGGAGTTTACCAGAATATGATTTATAACACAATTCTAATGATCAAGTTATTTATCAGGGCTTGGACTGGCTAAAAATGTCATAAAATTGCGATTCCTTGCGTCCCGTTTACTTTGAATAAACGTAAATAAAATAGGCGTATGTATTAAACCAATTCTTGAACAACTGTATGTATTTCCTTTCTCTTTTTAAATCCAGTTTGAAATGTAAGTGCGCAGCTATTCCTGCTATCCCAGTCTTCATCTGTTGGGAATTGTCTAAAGCGTTTTGTTTTTACTGTGTTATTTGCTTGCTCTTTCTCCCCTGGACGCAGCTTTTTCCGCTTGGGCTGCGAATGGGGACCAGTCATGAGCCATTTAACCGTGGGGGAAGCAGGAGGCCTTCCTCTAAACGGGTCTTTCCGAACCAATCTCGCCAGTGTATACGAATTGCGCAGTAACAAATGGACAGTGGAGAGGGTTTGGTAATGGTGATTAGGGTTTGAAATTGGTTCAGATTTACAGTGTCACTCAGAGATGGGGAGTGGAGGAATAAGCAGTCTATAAGCGGCCTAATAGATCCATCCGGGCTTGCTTGGGCTGAGTGGGGTCACCAGCCATCCGCAAGCCACCACAAAAGCACTTCAATTTTGTTAGGAAATGTATCAATTTAACCGACTCGAGCTCCACACTGGAAACCTAATGAATCTGGACTCAATTTTCCAGCACACTGCCTCTATGAAGAACAATGTTGGTGTTTCAAGGGGTTAGAATCCGCGCGTTCCCATTGGCTCGCCGTGACTTTCACCCCCACCCCCCTCGCTCCCCTCTGCTCCGGACCGCGACCAAGTCAGGCAGACAGTTTATCTAGTAGTGATAGTGGCCGCGGAGACTCCTGTCACTCATCTAACAATCATTAAAGGTAAATTGGCTTCTATTTCAGCGGCGATGATAATGCTAATTGAGTGGCAAAACATAATACTGAGGAACTGTTGTGGGGCGTTAAAAGGGGAGGAGGGGGACAGATTAAATGGTCGGACAATGGTGGGCGTCAAGGCATGGCAGATGTTGCTTTGTGCTCGCGACTGCATTGACATATCTCTTGCTTGTCAGGACCCCGGCTTTCGAAAGGGGACTGAGACCAGATGGTACGCAGCGAATAAAGCAGTTAAACACAAACCACAATGTAAAAAGACAACCCGGGCTACAAGAGGCTGCCGCTTGGTAAATAAAAAAGAAAAAAAAGATTGCTTTATCGATCCAAGTACCACAGGCCAGAGCTGACATCCACATAATGACTGGTTTTATTTAGCAGTGATCACCACTCACCCAGCGTTTAGCCGAGCTGTCAGCCAACCCTTTTGTTTTTTTCAATTGGGCAGGAAAAAATGTGAGCAAGCCTAAAGGATCCTTCAATAGCTGCTATTGTCTTCACTTTAGCTCCTTGACTGATTGAATCTAAGAGGAAGTACTCACTTCTGAATGACACCGATTTAGAAGGCTTTGGACCATAATGATAAATACTCAAGAAAATAAACAGGAGCAACAAATATGACAGAACAATAAAGGCGGTAAATTAGGATTTCAGTAATATATTTGACAAGCATTAGCAATATGTCCCTAGATGATTATAACAAATATTGAAAGTATTTTATCTTTTTATCTACATTTCTTTTGCATAATTTTAACATATTATTATTATTATTATTATTATTATTATTATTGTTGTTGTTGTTGTTGTTATTATTATTATTATTATTAGCATTAGCATTATTATTATTAGCATTATTATTATTATTATTATTATTAGCATTAGCATTATTATTATTAGCATTAGCATTAACTACCTCCTGTGTTACGCACTATTAATGATTTTGCACTTTTTAAATCAAAACTCAAGACCCATTTATTCCACTTGGCTTTTAACACATGAGGTTGTTAAAACATCATTTATGTCTTATGTTTTATGCCTTTATTCATATTTTATTTATTGTTTTTACTGATTTTGTTTGGGTTCTTTTAACTCCTGTAAAGCACTTTGATCATTACTAAAATGTTGTAAAGCGCTATACAAATAAAGTTTGATTTGATTTGATTATTATTAGCATTAGCATTATTATTAGCATTAGCAATATTAGCATTATTATCATTATGTAAATGCCAGTAAAAAAAATAAATAAAATTCTTAAGATGATCCATAAACTCTTCGATTCTAGCTAGAGTTGGGCTTATGTCTTAAATAACATATAAGGAGGTTAATGACATTTAACTCTGGATAAAAATCACCAGGATACGTGCATACTAAATGTATTTTTAATTACAGATGGATGTCTGTAATAGGCGACATAAAAGTGAACATGAGTAGATCATTTTCATATGGTGAATTTGCTCATGCTCTTCACACAGTTAAAGTTATTTTCATACATGATAGTTTCCCCTGGCTCATATACAGTTCATATTGTCGCCCTGTATGAATGTGTGTGCATGTTATATTTCCAGTTCCCACTATAATGCTGGCTGTCAGGTTGTTATGGAGTTAACAGCTTGCCCCTCCACTTGACCTCACCATTATGGAAAAGCACTGATCTGATTTGACAAGGCCAGAGCTGGAGCCGCCCTCGATGTCTGACAAGTCTTTGGAGAAAATCCTCCTCAATGCACTATTAATATGAGCCGCAATAGAAGAGCAGTCCATTGTAATCAGTGGACATCACATCACACAGTGTCAGACGGGTATGTAGCTATTATGAAGAATGGAGATTTAACTGTTGGCTGTTCAACTAGTGGGCTTTTGTGGTACTGTAAAACCATTTGGAGATGTGAAGGTGAATAAAAATGTGAATTAGTGTGTGTTTTTATTGTTTACTATATGGCAATATATAGCTGTGTTATAAATATATCATATTTACAGTGTGTGTGTGTGTTTCCTATATGGCCAATACTGTAGGCTTTGTGAATAAATGGATAGAGTACAGGCCTATATTAATATAACCATAGAAAGATATGGCAATTGTCTTTATAACTTATCTTTAAAGGCTACATATTTTCATTAGCTTACTAAAAGTTGCATTTTGTTTGATTTGTGCATTGATTTGTGATCCTGTATTGTCCTGAATGTGACGCTACCTCTTATCTCCGTGCACAATAGTATTTATTGGCGATTTTTTTTTTTAAATCAGCTACATATAGAGTTCAGACATGTTTAGCCATTTTCAACAACCAAAACAAATACATGAAAACCTGCTGCTGGTGAAATGCCATTGTGAAGAGTCGGGGCCTAACATTTCTGTGTATTGAACAGGAAGTTAATGTAAATTTTTATTCTTAAGCTGCTGATTATTACATGTTCTAGTCTGAGTGATGAGGAAAACACATAATATGTCTTTTAAAAGCCATAATTGTAAGATAACGTCCACATAGGCCCACTGTATGCACAAATAATATAGGCAGGTTTGTTGTAGGCAAAGGCAAGTTCCCATAGGTCGCTCAGAAACTTTCCAAGTCAATTTGACATGAATCTTCTGTGACAGAGTATTATGCCGGCATCGTCCCTCCTGTTTTCTCTGACCCACACACTTTGAGTCGTGTTTATAAAATCGTCAGTCGGAAACGCAGCGTCGAAGAAAATCACCCTTTTGACTATGCAATCTGTTTTGATCAGAGCGACTGGGAGATTACTCATGATCTTATAGCGAACCCGGGCGTGATGTGGGATTTGTGGATGGTTTGCTGTCTTTTCTATTTTCCTTCAATGAAAGTCGAGACCCTCGCCTTGTTTATTTGGGCAGGAACAAACGTAAACAAAGATTTGTGCCGAAGCCCTATGGAAAAGCCAAGTTAGAGATGCTATTTTACCGGCCTGCTTTAGTGTTTTTTTCCCCTCTCTGTCCATCCCCGAGGTGTTTGACTGCGAGACATTTAATCGAGGAGACTAGCAGTTTCATATCAGTAACAAAAATCAAATAATGCAAGATGATTTACTCCCCCTAGCAACCGGGGAGCGTACTCTTAGCAACCAGCCGGTCCCGGGGCTTGGGTGTAATCAGCTTGAAAATATTTCAATTATTGTGTTGATTTTAGTGGATTTGAGAGGCGGCTGCTGTGTGCGCCGCGGTACATCCCAGTCTATGACCTGCAGAGGAAGCCATTGATTTGAACATGTGTCAGAATAAGAAAACGTCTAGGCAATTTAAATGGGAATAGGATAGCGCAGTCATTGAGAATGGTGTGACATCCGGCTATAGAGGAGGCGAATCAATGCGGACTCGGTAAAACATCTACCTGGAGGAATCATCTATCTGACATGGATCACTGGAGCAAAAGCATTGTTTTTCTGTCTCTCCTCGTCCCCGCGTCTCCTCTTGTTGTCTGTGTGCGGTAAAAATGGGGCTTTTTAGCACGTTTAAGTTGTCTAATTGATTGTGTCAATGAGGCAGTTACAATGGGTGGAGATGTAAACGCACACATGCAGCCCTTTAAGCAGTGTACAGAGCCATATGTCACGGGGCTGCACAAACCTTTCACCTTTAAGTGTTTACCAAGTGGGTCCAGTCGTAAAAGAGGTGACAACTGAGGTCTGTCCATCTATTGTCCAGAAGTGAAGAGCTAAAAGGATGCATGCACTAGACTTACACACTTTATTGATCCACAAGGGGAATTATTTGGACACAGTAGCTTTCACAATACATTATAATAACAAAGAGCAAAAATATAAATGGTAATAATAAATTCAAAATAAGTGACAGAAATAACAAGAGCCTGGTGTCAAAATCAATACTTTGTGTTGAAACCACTTATAAAACCCTCTTTGAATCAGGCAGTAATATTATCATCTACATCTCTAAGAGTCTGTTTGTTACCCTTAGTCTACTGAACGCAGCACGACTGTGCACAGTCTGGTCACTTTTACACTTGACGAGTTCAATAGCAAAAACAACAAAACAGTATTTTTTCTTTTTGTTACACTGCATAAAGGCCTATCAAGAAATAAGAAAAAAAATACCAATTTTGAGGTAAAAATGCTCTGCTTTTTGGTTGGGTGTCTGTGGATATCCTGCAAATATCAGTGCTTCCAGTTTAGTTTAGGTTCATTTTGGTCCTGCAGGTGAAGCGCTTGCCTTTTGAACAGGGTTATTAAAGGTGCATTCTGTAACTTTTCTAGTGGAGGCACCTGCACTGCAAAAAATCTAATCAAAAGTTAGAAAAAATACCAATTTTGAGGTAAAAATGCCCTATTTTAAGTGAAATTATCTGCCAGTGCAGTGAGAAATTTTCACTTACCAAGTTTTCTTAAAACAAGACGAAATATGAATCTTGTTCTCAGCAGAAAACACTATTTTCAAGTATTTATGGCAAGATTTAATATAAAAAGTGCTTAGAATAAGTTGTAATATCCAGATAAGATAAATCAGGATGGAATATCTTGAAACAAGTAAAAAAAAATCTCATCTTATTAAGTAAAAAAGTCTTAAAATTGATCTTTTAAGATGAATCAACTTAATTCAAGTCAGTTTAACTATGCTAGAAAATCCTTTTTTGTAGTGTACCATCTTCTACAGGTTTTATCAGTGACAATAATGTATAATGGGTTTTATCACGAGCGGATGGAATAACAATTTGTCACCAGTAAATTTGACTTGGCTTTGAAACTATTACTATATTAAGAGTAAACTACGAGCCTCTGATGACTTTTTCAAACGGCACTTATCTATTTTTTACAAATGAACTCCTCCTTTTTGATGACTTTTATTTAAACAGTGTCCTGTGAGTCTTGAGTGACGTCATTAAGGCGGCGAACACGGGGAACAAAAAGAAACTCGCTGTCGTCTAATGGCCAGAAGTGACAAGCTAAAAGGAGGATGTCAAAATCAATGTGATGAAACCACAAATAGTTGTTTTGTTTTGTTCTTCTGGTTATTATTTTGCATAAGAACGTTTGGGGCGGCCGTACGTTCACCCACAAATATACGAGTTGTCAATTCCAGCTCTGACTAATCCTGCCGTTGTTTCTTTAGGCAAGAGAGTTCAAAAACTGTGCCTATTTGGGGTGACTGGTGATGATCTGGGGCCACGGGCACAGGTTGGCAGCCAGTTTTTTGTCAGTGGTTATTATTATTAATGAGTCCCCTCTTTCTTTTATAAGCAACAAAGCAACATTTTGAGGACTTTTTGTTAATCGCTATGGAAACGGTCCTAATTTTTCATCATTCTGAAACCCATGGAGCTTATCACCAGTGTGTGCGAAATGAATTAATAATTTATTGCAATGCGCTTTGAATATCAAGTAAGGCAGTAAAGGTATTTGTTCTATTATAATTCTAAAATGGCACTCAGTCACTTTGTTCACTACAAACTACAATCTCCTCACAAGTCAAAGTAGCTTTGGGAAGGGCATCCGGTGTAATTCAAACACATTTTATAAGCAAATCATTGGAGGTTTGATGGTAGAGGGCAAAAGAAATCAGTATAAATCAGTATTTTTTCATTTCTATGTGCAAGTTTGTGCCTCTCGTTAGAATATTCAAACTCTTTATAATGTTCTTGAACTGGAAAAGTGGACTTATTCCATTAGCCAGCTTGGATTTTCTCTCCTGACATCTATTCGCCTAATAAATTCTCCAAGATGGCGCTGTCAGAAACTTCTTTGTCGACAATGTGCTAAAGCGGCTCTGTCAACAACATACGCCGCGTTCACATTCCCCTTGTTTACAGAGATATTTTCATCTTGGAGAGGATTCTTCTGTAGATAGGCTGAAGAATTAGTGGAGTTTTTACATTGTGAAGAGGACACTATACAGCAATTAAATGTGTTGCATTTGTTTTGAGCTGCCCTTCAAACAGTTACTGGCTGAAACCGAGCTTTGTGTGGTTAACAAAGTGCTCACTGTTATAATGTGGGACTCATGTGTAGGAGTTATCTGTTTGTGCACACTGTGGACTTGGAGTTTGGAGATTCAGGAATTAGCTCAAGACTGTTATTTCTACAACGTTACAGCGTTTTATGAAACTGACGGAAACTGCGCACGTCGTTGTTTAAAGGTGCATTGTGTAACTTTTCGGGTGGAGGGTCCATCAAATGCTTTTCTCCATGGAGATGTTATTGCTTTGTCTGGAATATTTCACAGTGTGTTATAAAACTTTTCTATCTTCAAGGAGACTGTTTTTGAGTAAAACCAGGTGTAATTGAATAAATGTAAGATAAAGCTGTTTAATGTCATACTGTGGAACATTCCAGGCAGAGCAAGGACAAATCCATAGAAACAAGCACACAGCGAAAAGGGATTTTCTAGCATAGTTAAACTGACTTGAATTAAGTTGATTCATCTTAAAAGATCAATTTTAAGATTTTTTTACTTAATAAGATGAGATTTTTTACTTGTATCAATATATTCCATCCTGATTTATCTTATCTCGATATTACAACTTATTCTAAGCACTTTTTATATTAACTCAGTCCAGGTTAAGCCTCTTTAACTTCCTTCTCAAACCAATAAGGTGAAAAATCTTGCCATAAACATTTGAAACTAGTATTTTCTGCTTAGAACAAGATTCGTATTTCGTCTTATTTTAAGAAAACTTGGTAAATGAAAATTTCTTACTGCACTGGCAGATAATTTCACTTAAAATAGGGCATTTTTACCTCAAAATGTGTATTTTTTTCTTACTTTTGATGGTCCTTTTTTGCAGTGCAGGTGCCCTCCACTAGAAAAGTTACAGAATGCACCTTTAATAACCCTGTTCCAAAGGCAAACGCTTCACCTGCAGGACCAAAACGAACCTAAACTAAACTGGAATCACTGATGTTTGCAGGATATCCACGGACACCCAACCAAAAAGTTACACAATACACCTTTAACAGCAGGTCCGGTGCATCTGTATGGAAATGGTTTATTAAAGTGCTGGAAAAATCCAAACCCACCCACTCACATTACTATTGAATGAATAATTGAGTGAATTTTCCAAAATGTTTCCGAAACGTTGAAATGTTTTAAAGCATACAAGTTTTTTAAAACAAATTCAATTACATATACGTTATTAGTAAAGAACATACGGCTCGCAGCTTATGGAAGTGGCAGATTGAGCTCAGCTGGTAGAGCCCTTTGTCCACTGGCCTCTATTAGCCGGTGTAATTCAGCGCGGCCTGGTTAAGCATTAAAATATACATGGTCACATCTCCTCTTTGTGCCGTGATTGAGAGACCCTTGACATTCTCGATGGGGGAGGTCCGCACCGTCCCACCTTTCTGTTTGGTCTGAAAACGTCACGAGCGTTTCTTAATAGGACTCGGACTGCGGCGCCACTGGGGCTGAGGCTTGAGACTCCGCGGCTACATGCTAACAGGCTCGGGGTGTCGGGCGGGGGGAGGAACGGGGCACGGGGGAGAGGGAGGGGGTCCGGGTGACATCTTGACAGAGGTGGCAGAATTTCTAGTAGCACCCCTGCTTGTTAAACCTTGTAAGCTCCTTTAGCTGTGGCCATAAAAGAAAATTCATTACAGCCCACAGCATGCTTAAGTGCGGTTAGGGCTAAGATAGTGTTGAGCGCGGTGGGCACGCAGCCGCTGGGGGTGCACCGAGACACCTGCACCATTTAAGATATTAACAGCTAAACAGGTGGACACTGGAAATGAATTTTAATCTCTAAATGATTACGCTCGGTAAAAAAATGCGCTTAATTAAGTTAGCTGGAATTGTAAATAATAACAGGCTGTCCGCAAATAATCTGAAATACGTGTGAACGATAGGAAAGTGTGAAGAAAGTATAATTTCCACATTGTCTTTGCGTTTCTCTCTCCTCAGGGTTTTCTCATATTAAAATGTATCACTTTGTCTAAACATGACAATTTATCAAAAAAAAAAATGGCGAAATTCATTTTTGCTGTGTTCAGTTTTTCCTCTGAAACATCACGGCGAAGTTTTATTTATGGTTCCAGCTTCCGTCTTGTTGGCGATTGTTATTGTTCTTCTACTTCTGCTTTTAACGAGCCATCATTCTGAAACCTGTAAAAAAAAACATGAAATGATACTTTCAGCGTGAGTTCATTCAGAAATTCACCACTGTTTCCTCTTTGACTACACTCAACGTGAAGGAAAACATTACAAATTTAAGTCAATGGCAACTCCAAACAAATGTATTAATTCCAGACAAAATAATGGCCCGAAACGCGCTAAACAAAGACCGAATTGGATTTAAACCAGAACCGACCTAACAACCAGGATTTATAGGACCAAACACAGAACTAAATAATGAATGGCCTTAGATTGGACAGGGCAAATTGCAACTTGCCAATAAGAAAAAACACACAGTCAACACCATGATTAAAGGGCTTATATCACTATTTTCTGATCTATTATAATGTTTAATCACCACAAACAGACCTGCAGTTGTGTTTTGTTTCATTCACATGTTTAACACACAAATCCTCCATATTTAGACTGAGTTCTTCTCTGAAATAGGAAACTTTCTGTTCCACCTTATGCTGTCATGCTGTAATACAGGAAGTGCTCCACTGTGTTTTTAAACTCCGTACATCTTTACAAGAATTTTTTGGATAATTTCAGCTAAGGAAATGCCCATTTTTGAATGAACAGTGGTAAAAGGTAATAGCTTTGAACTTGAGCTTTAGAGAAGTGGTCAGAGTTATAAAACATGTGTTACTGAAACATGTGTGAATGAAACAAAACACAACTCCAGGTTTGTTTCTGATGGAGTAACAACATTCTAACATGGGTAAAAGTTCACAAGAGTCCATTTTGAGTAATATAGGACCTTTAAGACTGATTCAGGTATTCAGTTAGGGTATTTATTGACTAGTTATTGAGTCTGTACTATGGTTACACTATTTGTTCATTATGAATGAGGTCGTTTTCATGCTTTATTATGTTTAATTAAGGTGTAGTTATTATTAAGTGTTACTCATGCTCCTGCTGCTTGTTTGTTAGTCGACTCCAAACTGAATCCACATCTCAACAGTGACTTTCCAACCAGTGTCCTGATTTATTCCAGTTAAATACAAACTGTTGTTCTGTCACCTGTTTATTGCCCATAGAGAATTTATTGCTTTGCCTAGAATTTTCCACAGTCTGGCATTTCACTTATTTATCTCCATGGAAACAACCGTCAGGCCCAGTTGCAGGTCAGATCTGTGCATCTGTGCAATGCATTCTCATTATCACTTATAATGAGAATGCATTTTTCTTTTGAGAATTTAAGCAATAAAAACACCATACAGCAAAAAAAGGCCTATCAAAAAATAAGAAAAAAAATACCAATTTTGAGGTAAAAATGCCCTATTTTAAGTGAAATTTTCTGCCAGTGCAGTAAGAAATTTTCACTTACCAAGTTTTCTTAGAACAAAACAAAATATGAATCTTGTTCTAAGCAGAAAACACTAGTTTCAAGTATTTATGGCAAGATTTTTCACCTTATTGGTTTGAGAAGGAAGTTAAAAAGGCTTAACCTGGACTGAGTTAATATAAAAAGTGCTTAGAATAAGTTGTAATATCGAGATAAGATAAATCAGGATGGAATATCTTGAAACAAGTAAAAAATATCTCATCTTATTAAGTAAAATCATCTTAAAATTGGTCTTTTAAGATGAATCTGCTTAATTCAAGTCAGTTTAACTGTGCTAGAAAATCCTTTTTTGTAGTGCACATAGCTGAATAAATGCAAGACAGATGCGTTTAATGACATACTGTGGAGCATTACAGGCAAAAAAGAACATTTCTATGGTAGTGGAGCTGGTAGTGGACCCCACACCAGAAAAGTTACATATTGCACCTTTAAGATTTAGATCAATCACCCAAAAACAACACAGACAGTTGGGGGGTAAAAAAAAGAAAAAGAAATCTACCAAAAAGAGGTGACCCCCGCTTATAGTAAGAACATGTGTTTTTTCAAGGATTTAAGCAACAAAAACACCTGTAACTGAATATACATAAGATAGACATACTATGGAACAGGAAAAAATAACTAAAAGAATCATTTCCATGGAGCCGAGCTGTATTAAGCAACACTGACTCTTGTGAGCTTTAAGCCGTGTTCGAATGGTGCCTACATCTCCAAAGCTCCAGGTATGTTTGTGATGAAGAAACAACATTATAACATAAATCCTAAAATAGCGCAATATGGGTCCTTTAAGATTTAGATCAATTGCCCAAAAACAACACAGACAGTTGGGGGGGAAGGGGGAAAGAAAAAGAAATCTTCCAAAAATGTCAAGTGGAGAGGTGCTAATGCGTGCGATCGCATTAATCGTCTGACAGGCTCTCACTTGCTGCGGTTAGTCCATTATGATTCGCACTGATGTGGGGTCTAGGTGTCAGGTGTCATAATTTAATTGCGTTGTTTTCTGTTTCTTCTCCGAGCGGCTTCAGGGACCGTGCGTTTGGCTAATACAGTCCGCTGGTCTCCTCCTCCTCCTCTTCCTCCTCCTCCTCCCCTTTTTCCTCGTCTTCCTCCTCTCCGACTCTATCTCGCTCCTCTTAATTGGAGACGCTGGGGGTTCACATCACTTTTCACTTTAATCTTGACCTTAGAAGATAAACCACTGATAAAGATGGGAATCATTATCTGCCCAGAGAATTCGAGGCATAATTTCCCCTGTTCATGTTCTATTCATTAACGTAGGGGGGGGGGGAAGCGCCGGAGAACAAGGCGGATGTGTTGAATGTGTGGACTTCCTTAAAGATGTGAGGCCGAGCAGGAGTCTGTCAGGGAGCGCTGTGTTGTCTGGTCAATTATTAAAACAGACAGAGTGGAACCTGGGAATTGCATCGGCCGGATTTTCTGTCTTTAACTAAAACTGGGCAGGAAAGCGCGGCGATTCTTGGAGGCGTTGTAGAGCAGTCTGATGTACAAATATTGTTTTTTTATTACAAGGATGTACATATCTAATATATATCGGTCTATTTTATTGCACGTATAGACTCCTCATACAGAGAATACAGAGAGCTGAACTATTTCATTATCAAATTCACTGCTCTCAAACCCTTTAAATTCAGTTCAGCTCATCTTTATTCCGAACTCACGGTCCATTTTTAACATTTATATTGTTAAAAGAGCCGCACCAGTGTCTCCACAGACTGGACTGATGTCTTACTGCACTGAATCTCATATTTGTGAGTGGCATTATTATTATTTCATTGTCCGATTTGTTGAGTCTGCAGATAAAACTGTGCATTAAAGTTCTTAGTAGAGCTGCAGACTGTTCACTCTGCAGTAACAAACATCTCAGCCGCACTCGTCCATCGCGGCCTCCTCAAAGCCACCCGCAAAGCTTCACTGTGGCACCTTTGCAAACAGCTTTTTTGTAATTAACCCAGAGGTGTTGTACAACAGTGAACAATATGATTTAAACAAGAACAACTTTACATCATTCGTTTACATAAAGGGTTAAAGATGGCTATTAAATTAAATGTATGTCATCCTTTGTCATCTCTGCGTTTTATGTTATGTATTATGTGTTGTATGTAATGTAAAGGTGCATTATGATCCTTTTCTGTTTGTCTTATTTCAATCCGCATGGCACGACAGTAAACATCTACTTTCATGGAGCTAGGTGAAGTTGAGAAGCTTATGATTTTACTTTCTCATTTGAAATGTGTAGCTGCATAAGAAAAGGTAACTCCATAATGCTCCTCAAGCTTTCACACTGAGCAATGGGCCCATTAAGCTGCTAAATGAGTGGAAAGTTTAGTATTTAGCATCTTTAAAAGTGAAAGTGAAACTAACTATTTTATGCTATGACGACACAATCCTGATCTCCAGTATTTGGCAATAAAAATCTTGGACAGCTCAGAGTCAAATAATGTGTATAAACTGCTGCTACGGGTTAGCTGCAGTTGTTTTGTTCATTAGGCTATTTAAAAGTTTACATATTTTTTTTATTTGTCGATTCCACAGTGTGATACCTCATGCTGGATGGAGTTATCCCTCAGGTCTTTCAATTATCCTCCACATAATATCATCATTCTTTAATATTCCCCAAATTTCATAAAACCCACACCCCCGAAAACCCATTACAGAGCGTGAGCATTTTGTGTTGAGCCCAGTTCTGGCTCTGATCAAGGACAGACTCTCCTTCTCTCTCTCCTTCTCTGCTGTGGGTCCTGGGAGACGGGCGCGTTGCAGAACTGGGTCACTCACCTCTTCACTCCGAGTTAAACTATTATTTCCTTAATGTCATCTCGCTCCCAGTGTGTGACTTTGGCCGTGATGGACTTGTTTGGTGTATTCTCCTGTCGGCCTGCAAACAGAAGTGACACAGCACAGCCTACGAGCCCGTCAGACAAAGGAAGGTAAGTGCATGGGTTTGTTTGTAATTATTTACATCAATCCTGCTTCAGAGAGATGGTGCTGTGTCTTTTTTGAGGTTTCTACCGTGTTATAATGTCGTTCCCTCATCAGAAATATGCCTGAAAAGGTTTTATGGGCCTACGTCATTCATGAGTGTTTGAGTAATGTAGTGATCTCTCCTGAGTACAGAAAATAGTACAATCCTGTCCAAGACTCAGCTCAAAAGCCTACGTCACCCGTGCAGCAATTTCCCCTCCATATACAAATAAATAAATAACCCACTTCTCAATCACCCTAATAGACCTACTACTTATTACATACTACTACTACTACTACTACTACTACTACTACTACTACTACTACTACTACTACTACTACTGCTACTACGTATTACGAGATTATTGTGTGCATTACTTCCATCATTCTTTGCTAAAATGAAATGTTAGAATTAGAAACCATCAGGAGACACGTAGCTGAGTTTGCCTCCATAAAATGAGCAGCAGGAATATCGGCCTGGTGCGAGCTCAGCTGTCTGATTATTTAGGCTAAACTAGCAAAAACTGAACCTGGATTTATTCACATTTTTCATAAAACTTGACGATGACCATTACATCTCAATCTCACCTTTTCCAACAACGTCAAGGCAGATGGTCAAACCTCGACGACCGGGACAGTCTCTTCACATGTGAAGTCTGTGTGGACGCGGGACCAGGGCATCCGGCGTTTTCTGGTGTCGAGGCGGCGGTTTTCAGGGCTGGGGCTTGCGGGGTTGGGGCGTGGAGCTCTGTGAACAGAACTGAGCTCCTCCCTCCAGACTCGCACTCTCACGGTGCCCTAATGTAAGTGAATAAGGCGACTATTTTATTTTCACTTTCAAATCTAAGCATAGGCATTTTCATACATGAAAACCTGTATGCTTCAACTGATTTAAAAATAAATAAATAAATAAATAAATAACAAACTTTATTTTTTCCCCCTCAGAAGGACAACTTCACTCGAGGCCATACGGGCAGTTTCCAGGGCAACCAGAGCAGCCCCCCTGTGCCCGTCCCTGTACAAAACCAAACACTACAACTTCACAAACCTGGTGCGAAGTGCAGGATTTTCCTTAGTGGACCTCACGCTGATTGTGTTGTTACGGCTCTGAAGGGGAAAGCAAAGGAAGGGAGGATGTTTAAAATGAAACTAAAACTTGTTTAATAAGTTGTTTTCAGTGGCATTTTCAAAACAATAAAAGGAAACATGGTGATCTAAATATGCTATGTGTTAGTGAGCAGTAGCACCCACTCTTTAAAAATACACTGAATACTTTCCTATATGTATAAATGTTTTCTGATACTTTTGATACTCTGATTGAACCAACAGTGAAGCAACAGAAAATATGGAGGTCGCATCTTCTATAGTCCAATTGTCCAAAGTAAAAAAAAAGCACATTTGACAAAAGCTGTGGCTGTGCACGGGTCATTTTACTTTCACTCTCTGAGGAAAGTTGATTCAGACGTGCTTATTTTTGAATGGTGAAATGAATTGTCAGATCACAGATGCGTTGCCCTGGTTCATGGTTGACATTTCTGTAATTACTGGGCGAATCCACGTGAAACAAAAAACAAAAGTTCAATGCTTTTTCTGTCAGTATAAATAAACATTAAACAGAAATTCATAATAGCTTCGGAAAGTGGTGCCATTATTTAGCCTCCATTGTTGTAATCAAAAGAGCTTAAGCCATAAGATCGACATCCCAAATCCGTGGAGCCAATTCCTAACGTATGTTTTGATATTTTTTCCCCAAAAAATAAAGTAAATCTCCTATAAAATTACATTAGCCCCTTATCTCCATCTGAAATTATGAACTGGCCAAACTTAGTGCACTAAA
Organism: Odontamblyopus lacepedii; assembly: GCA_034769755.1. Taxonomy (NCBI): domain Eukaryota; kingdom Metazoa; phylum Chordata; class Actinopteri; order Gobiiformes; family Gobiidae; genus Odontamblyopus; species Odontamblyopus lacepedii. The sequence goes on along the minus strand of CM068351.1, from coordinate 36,073,558 downwards.
ATACATTATCGATCGTTTTTTTTCTCATTTTTTCCTTATGCTTTTTCATTTAATTCACAGGTATCTAATGCTGGTTGGGGAGTGTAAGCCATAGAATCGCATTGTGCTGTGCTCCTGACACCTATTACAGCGGCTGGCCTGTAGTGTGGGCTGGTTTCATCTATACTCTGCCCGCTGTAAATCCCTCAAGGCAAATTTGAGTTATTGAACTTGAAAAAAGACAATTTGTTAGAGTCAGCTTTGCCCCGTGTTTGAAATGCTCCCAAAATGAATTCTTGTTATTAGAAAACAAATAGGAAATAGATACATTTTCCTATCGCTGAAATCGTATGTTTTTTAATCGTGTTATGAGTGATACTGTTATATATTCATCTGTTGTTCTTGGTCAGTCTGTGCAGAAATAGTTTTGAATTTCCATCATTGATGCAACGATTCGTACGTTAAAGCTGCACTGTGTAAATTTTCTGGTGCAGGGTTCGCCATCTGGTTGTCTCTATGGAGATATTGTGTAAATATCAGATCTGTGGAGAGGCAAGGCTCCTCACAGCATGTTTTAATTCGCTAAGAAAACAGATGTAATTTAATAAATGTAACATAGATACATTAAAAAAGTAGACTGTGGACTGTATTAGCCAAAGTTACACAGTGCACCATTAAAATAAACATATGATATAAATCTGTCTGGAAAAAGATTTAATATTGGTCAGGAGATTTGTTCCAATGGCTAAAAAAAAATGGTATTTTGGGCTCAGAAAGTCTCCGAAAAATACTTATTCTAAATCAGCACGAATGTTATGAAAACCAATATCACATCATATTAATATTAGTTTAAACATATTTCTTTTAGGTTTCATTCACACATATTTTGGGGGGACATTTCATAGACTTACATTCATTTCCAGGAGAATGACCCTGACCTTAACCCTAAACCCGAATGAAACTCTAACAAAACCAAATCTGAACCAAAAACCGTGTGGTTGAGTTAATAATAAAGGATTTACATCACAGGGACTGGACTAAACCAGGACTAACCCAGGACTAACCCAGGACTAAACCAGGCCTAAACTAGGACCAACCCAGGACTAAACCAAGACTAACCCAGGACTAAACCAGGACTAACCCAGGACTAAACTAGGACCAACCCAGGACTAAACCAGGACTAACCCAGGACTAAACCAGGACTAACCCAGGACTAAACTAGGACCAACCCAGGACTAAACCAGGACTAACCCAGGACTAAACCAGGACTAAACCAGAACTAAACCATGACCAACCCTGGATTAATCTAGGACCAACCGAGTACTAAACCAGAAATAAACCAGAACTAAACCAAAACTATACCAGGACTAAACCAGAGCCAGACCAGGACCAAGCCAGGACTAAACCAGGACCAACCCAGGACTAAACTAGGACCAACCCAGGACTAAACCAGGACTAACCCAGGACTAAACCAGGACTAAACCAGGACTAACCCAGGACTAAACCAGGACTAAACCAGGACCAACCCAGGACTAAACCAGGACTAAACTAGGACCAACCCAGGACTAAACCAGGACTAACCCAGGACTAAACCAGGACTAAACCAGGACTAACCCAGGACTAAACCAGGAATAAACCAGGACCAACCCAGGACTAAACCAGGACTAAATCAGGACCAACCCAGGACTAAACCAGAAATTAATCAGAACTAAACCAGGATTTAACCAGAACTAACTAGTACTAAATCAGGACTAAACCAGGGCTACCCTGGGATTAAACCAGGGCTAAACTAGAACTAAACCTGGACTAAACTAGTACTGAACCAGGAATAACCTAAGCCTAATCCAGGACTGAACCTGGACTATACCAGGACTAAAGCAGGAATAAACTAAGACTAAACTAGGACCGATTTAGAAATGAACCAGGACTAAACCAGGACTAAACCAGGACTAAACCAGGACAAAATCAAAACTAACACAGGACTAACCCAGGACTAAACCAGGACAAAATCAAAACTAACACAGGACTAACCCAGGACTAAACTAGAACTAAACCAGGACTAAACCAGGACAAAATCAAAACTAACACAGGACTAACCCAGGACTAAACTAGAACTAAACCAGGACTAAACCAGGACAAAATCAAAACTAACACAGGACTAACCCAGGACTAAACTAGAACTAAACCAGGACTAAACCAGGACAAAATCAAAACTAACACAGGACTAACTCAGGACTAAACTAGAACAAAACCAGGACTACTCCATAAGTGTGAATGCAGCCGTGAGACCAGATACTCTCCATCATTTCCTCCATGGTTGACAGGAGACCCAGTGCTCACATCCACTCCCTCAAATCTGTGCTTAGTGCCCACTTAAAGCCTGATTTATTAATTTTCCTGGCCGGTGTGATTATGTAAATATGTATACAGCGTAAACAGCACTGCTGCTTTGGACTAATGAGCTGGAGGAGTTTTCATCCACTTAGCACTAACTTCATAATTACCTAAACCAACGCAAATGTTTATCTGAGTCAATTGATTTGATTACTATATTTGTAGAGCCATAAACAGTTTTCTATTTTCATTTTAGCAGATATTAAATGAAAATGCCCCATTACTTTAATTAATTCGATGGTTTGAGGAGCTGCAAATTTCTCTGCAGAAAAGTGAAATGATTTCCACAGCTCAAAAATGGACAGTAACATTTAACTTAATGTCAGTTTTATCCACATTTACCTCTTATGTCTTAGGTTCATTTTTAAATGTATTTTTATATAAATACTAGATCTGGTGCTACTCGGAAAGGCAAACTCATGGTGCACTGATCTTTGCACACATGTTTTTCCAATGTATTTTTTAACTGCGAATGGCAAATAAACTAACCTCACCTAAACCATGACCTACAGTTTTCCATCAGATGCCCTTCCTCCCCATTTAGGCTTGACTCAACATGACTTTATATCATAACCAGTGTGACTTGGATATGGGGCTGAATGTTTAGTCCTGATATTTTTTTTATCATACTCTTGTCTGCCATTAAACTCATCTATCTACAAAAAGATAATACTGTCAGATACAGTTACACATCAGATCTATGCAGAGGCAAGCCTGCTCACGGTAAGAATGCATGTTTTTCACGGTGTCTTTTAGCAATCAAACAGCTGTAACTGAAGATATAGTTTTGTCGGTATATGGCGGAACATTTCGAGGCAAAAGAACCTTACCACAGAAAGTTCAATAGTGCATCTTTAAGCTCTGTTCATTTTTAACTCTTGAAAAACAAACACAATAGTATAAATAAAATGTAGTTTTACAGATTTACTATTTAAAACTACCGTATTGTCCGGACTATAAGCCGCTACTTTTTTCCCAGGCTTTGAACCATGCGGCTTTTACAAAGGAGCGGCTAATCTGTGGATTTTTCTTCCACCACTAGGGGCGCTCTAACCGGAATTTCAAAAACAAGATAGACAGAAAATTAATGCAAAGAAGAATACGCTACTTTTTATTTAGCAGATATAACACGCACGACAAATTACTAACTGGTAATTATTTTCAAATCCTCACCCCTTCATCATGAAAAGCACGAAGGAGTTTGTATGATGCAAGTTTTAAGTTGAAGGCATCGATCTTGCTCCAGGAAGGAAACCGCTGTAGAGCCCTGCACCCGCGGGACCCAACACAAAACCCAACACAAAACAGTGCGGCGCGGGACATATTCTGAAAGCTTATTGCGGGAGCGGGCGGGAGCGGGACTGAAGAATGTGGGAGCGGGACTGAAAATTGTCCCACAGACCTGTACCTGCTGCTGCTGTAAGTTTGGCGTCAGTGGTTTCAGCGAAGATGATTAAAGTGACTTGTGGTTTCACTGCACAGGAGAAATGAAGGTCAATTACCGGTTCTTTTCTGTTTTTAACCTGTTTTAATCAGCACAGTTGCTGCCGTGTTAAGAGGCACTGTTCAGAAAGAATCTGTTCAGGTACATAAATGTACATTTACAGTACAAAATTGTTCTGTATATGCAGTAAATATCTCCTTTTCAACATGGATATCAGCGGCTTATAGCCCAGTTGCGGCTTGTTTATCTTTTTTTAATTTTTTTATTTAAATAGAGTGGATGTGGCTTATATACCGGTGCGCTCTATAGTCCAGAAAATACGGTAAATACATAAATTGCGTTCAAACTCTACCAGCTCCATGCCTAGAAAAACCTCTGTTATGTGAGCGTACTGGTTTTATTGTGTAAGAGTGGTTATGTGCTCATCTTAAGAGGCCGTGGGTGGCCCTTTAATTGCATCTTCCTATTCTTAATCACTTATTTTGAAAACCTGGCCCGCTTGTCGATAGCTCAGAAATGAATGTTATGTCTTTAGTGGCTCCTTCCTCAGGTCTTGCAGCAGTCGTCAATAACAGAGTGCGTAAAGGAGGACGAGGAGGAAGAAGAGGAGGAGGAGGAGGAAGAAGAGGAGGAGGAAGAAGAGGAGGAGGAAGAGGAGGAGGAGGAGGGGTCCGGGCCATCCTCTGTGTTGATAGATCCACTCACACTTCACACAGGTAAACACCATCGATTGTGTCCCACTATCACCTCTAATTTGCTCCCAGCCTCGGCCCAATAAGCTCCTTTATGAGTAATCACACCCATTTACACTAAACAGAGGCGCCCAGATTGGAAAAGACACTCGACACTGTGGCGCAGGGAAATATGTGCACGGAACCAGCTTTTAGGACAAGATATCGTAGTATTAATCATATCGGGTATTTTGCATTTTAGAATTTAATGGGAGCAGCTAAATACCTATAACAATAAATACAAAATTAAACATGCAGATTTTTTTGTGTTATAATAAATCATTAAAATTAAAAATTAAATACTTACATAAATTGAAAATAATATAGATCCAATGCATCCAATGCCATTTGAATTAATGCAAAACTATATAAAGAAAGAAAAATGATATACACTATGTTTTTGGGGTTATCTTTTGGTAACACTTAGACTTTCTATAATAAAGCAAAAAAAAACTAAATAGATAAATGAATACAAAAATCAAAATAATAAAGAAAAAATTACAACAAATGTTTAAAAGTGAAAAAAATAATAAACTTTGAATATTATGTAGAGTCCAATGCATCCAGTGCCATTTGATTTAATTCCAAACAAGATAAAAAAATAAAAAAATAAACATTGTAATGTAATGTTTTTGGGGTTATGTTCTGATGATACTATATACATAAATAACTAGACCTTAATTAGCCTTTTTAAAGCATGGAGAAAGGCTAATTATGGAGAACATATTGTAAAATATAACAAAAATAATCCCAAGAACTCGGTGTAAAAACTTAAAACGCGATGAACCTATATTTTTGGAGTTATCGGGACTGATATTTTATGCAAAGCCGTATGAAAAAACAAAGTGTCTTTAGCTCTTCCTTTGTAAACAGTATCAGTGACATTGACTGAACTATATAACACTCACCTCGGGGCCATTAGAGAAAAAATGGTCACCTCAAAAGTCCATCTTCTGAGGCTCACTGGGGCGTTAATGACAGAAACTGGACATGTCAGTACCACCAGAGAGCTCCAGGATTAAATAATGTGCATGTAATAGTGGATCCGCAGGTCCTGGCCTTGATGTGCTACGAACATTTGCCCGACCACTTTAATGGCGAAAAGAGAAGGCAGACGTGTCATGGCCTTCTCCCAGAATCCTCCTCTAATTGCTCACCAAAAATGTCTATTAGTCAAAGTGTTCCCCAAGGCTGCTATTGTATCCGTTATGGAGGTCAGACTGTTAGGTTAAAAGAAATATGCTCGGGCTTCATCAATATAATATTCAATAGAAGATGTGGAGAGGTTAGTATCGTAGCATAAAGAAAAGTGTCATTCTGTTACTTAGTGCAGCGCCAAGGGGTCAAGACTGTACTTCTGTGTCAGGTCCAAGGCCCCGTGTCACACAAAACTGATCCACCCGGGATTAAACCACGACCAACCCAGGACTAAACCAGGAATAAACCAGAAATAAACCAGAACTAAACCAGAACTAAACCCAAGACTAAACCACAACTAAACCACAACCAACCCAGGACTAAACTAAGACCAACCAAGGGCTAAACTAAGACCAACCGAGGGCTAAACCAGAAATAAACCACGACCAACCCAGGAATAAACCAAAAATAAAGCAGAACTAAACCAGAACTATACCAGGACTAAACCAGAGCCAAACCAGGACCAAACCAGGAATAAACCAGGACCAACCCAGGACTAAACCAGGACTAAATCAGGACCAACCTAGGACTAAACCAGAATTGAACCAGAACTAACCCAGGACTAAACTAGGACCAACCGAGGACTAAACCAGAAATAAACCAGAACTAACCCAGGACTAAACTAGGACCAACCCAAGACTAAACCAGGACTAAACCACGGCCAACCCAGGACTAAACTAGGACCAACCCAGAGCCAAACCAGGACCAAACCAGGAATAAACCAGGACCAACCCAGAACTAAACCAGGACTAAACCAGGACCAACCCAGGACTAAACCAGGACTAAATCAGGACCAACCCAGGACTAAACCAGAAATGAACCAGAACTAAACCAGGATTTAACCAGAACTAACTAGTACTAAATCAGGACTAAACCAGGGCTACACTGGGATTAAACCAGGGCTAAACTAGAACTAAACCAGGACTAAACTAGTACTGAACCAGGAATAAACTAAGCCTAAACCAGGACTGAACCTGGACTATACCAGAATTAAAGCAGGACTAAACTAGGACTAAACTAGGACCTGTGTCAGTTCCAAGCCCTGTTAAAGGCCCCATGTCACACAAAACTGACTCTCATAAGGTTTAAGCCATGTTAAAATGTTGTTCCCACTTCAAAAACAAACCCAAAGTTGTGTTTTGTTTCATTCACACATGTTAACTGCTGGCATCATGAGCTGCATCTGACTGGAGCCGAACGCTGTGGGTGACGTCACACTCCCTTAGTCCACGTCTTGACAAAGTCTATGGTATTACCTCGTGACATCACACGGTGGAACAGAGTGTTTTCAGTTTGAGAGAAGAACACGGTGTAAACATGCAGCGTTTGTGGCTTAAACGTGTGTGAATGAAACGAAATACAACAATTGTTTTGAACACGGATCAGAAAATAGTGTAATTTGGGCTCTTTAAGTAATGTTCTAACAAGTCCCAGGCCTGGTTAAGTGAGAGGTTGACACCGGGAACGGCATCTATTATGAAGCCTTATGACAAATCAATCGAAGTTTCACTGCGCTCAAGGAGACAAATGATTTGTTGGGGCCAAAAACAAAAAGGAACGTCGATAGAACAGAAAATACCTGGTAGATGGTGACTAATACTAGTAGCAACAATAAACTAGAGGTAAATATTTTGGACTTGAGATGCATTTCTTAATATATTTTATCCCATTTCATTCCAGGCAACGTAATAACATCTTCACGGGCGACAAGTAGGTGTCAGAGCATCCACCAGAAAAGCTACATAATGCATCTTTAACTCCTGCATGAGTAAGATATAGAAAAGTGATTTGCTGTTGCTGGAAGTACCTGTGCAGTCATACAAAAATAATGCAGTTAGCAAAGGTTAAAGGTTGTACGGAGGATTTTTTTTTTTTTTCAGTTTGTCAATGAAAGTTCAAACTAGCATTACAGAGATGCAGCAGCCTTGTAATTAAGATGAGCAAGAGGAAAAAAAAGAAAAGAAAATCCATCCGCTGTGGATGTGGTGGGACCAGCGAAACATTAACCAATAGAAAACAAGTCTATCTCGTTATTTATTGGCTGATGATTGTCAACCAAACTCCCTATATTTCTAGTATAACTAACTTGCCGGTGCGCTGGAATTACGCGGTTTATACGCTTTTTATGTCGCTTTTTACCAACGCAGCGGCTCCCAGCGACTGTTTCGAACTGTAGCTTCCTTCCGGTTAGCACAAAGTTTGTCGCAGTGGCAGACAAGAATCCACAACCAGTTAGCGCAAAAAAAAGTTTTTGAGGGTTTCTGAAAGAAAAAGAGAAGGGGGGGAAAGGAGTGAAGCCAAACTCAGGTGATTCTTGGAGATTCTTTCCAGTGGTGTTGCGCACTGAAGCAGACGAAGGGGCCAAAGACTGACGCCGTGGTCGCTAAATTACTTCTGGACGGGTAACTTCAACAGCGATTTGTTCAGCGATTCAGCAAGCATGATTTCTAGCGTGAGGAGGAGGCGGGAGGAGGCGTTTCTACGTTTTTACGGAGCTGCGCAACATTTGAAAAAGGACAAACAACCGCTGTATTTCTCTTTCCTTGGAAAATTCTCTATACAACCTTGAATACGGTTTTAGATAGTGGCAGTATGTTTACTCAATAGAGATATGAAGTACCTTTTTCACTGCTGCTCTACACAAGTTAAATGAATAATGGTATTTTTCGATGCAAACATAGATTTTCCAGCTTAACCGTTGTCAATAAGTATCCATATTGCCATTCTTCTCTTAATGCTCTGAAAACACTAGGCTATTTAACTGCACGACTTCCTGTGGCAGTCTCAGTCGGATGTTATTATTACACGCCTTTTCACGAACCGCTGGAACACACAGGGTGACGTGGGCCCATGGGGTAGAGTTAAGACTCGTACAGAGTCAACACACACATAAATGCATTTGGACAGAGCTGCTTTTACATCTCAAAACACTATTTAACTGAACCCCATCTCTGCAACTTTTCACACTTCACACTTCATTAACCTCTGGGGCCCACACTCCCCGCTGAAGTCTGGGAAGGAGGAAGCTTGTCCTTTTACTCTAAACCAACAGCGAACGCTATAGAAGCCCTGTGATGACAGTGTTTACATGTACGCAGTCATGATAATAGCCCAGGGTGGGTTCAGACATGCCCCTCTGTGTGCGTTTCCATGTCCCCAGTACAACTTTCGATTTACATATGAGGAGGATAGGGAAACATGCCACACTGTTAGGGATACTCTGTGATACTGTGTGGAACAATAGAGCTGTGGTCGATTGTAGACACGGTTTATATGTTGATTAATTGACAAAAAAAAGGGGGGAATGGCAAAAGCTCTCAAAACTCTTCAGTATCTCAATGATCTCAGCAAATATCTGACCCAAACTGCACTTACAAGACTGCAAATTTCTCTGATCTGGCTGAGATTTTAAAACTTATATCAGGTTATTCCTCTTGTTTTCAGATTTATTACCTACTTACTAGTTCTGAGACTGCTTAATTCTAGTCTCGAGGTAGTTTATTTTAAGATAATTTGACAAGTAAAATGATCTCGCTGCATGGACAGATAATGTCACTACGTCGTTCCACGTCCAGTTCATTGATCCGCCAAGGAAGAGTCAAAGCCATAAAGGGCTCATTGAGCTATGAAATTCTACCATAGGACCTCAGGCTTGGAGGTGGCTGCACTAATTTGTCCACTTCTCGTTTTGGATAAGTCCTATTTTGCTTAATGTTGTTGAGTCCAAACACAAAGCCAAGCTGCATGTCCACTTTTTATGTTTATTTTACGTTACCGATGCTAAACTGTGCAGCACTTGACTCCATTCAGAAGAAAATAAGGCCTTTAGTGGTCTGTTGTTGTAAGTATCCTCTTGAGATCTTTCACCTTGCCATCTAATTGACATGTAAAATTATCTTGCTGCATGGATAATTTCACTACTTGTGAGTCATTTTCTGATAGATTTAAGTGTTTATATCCTACTTTTTGGCCAAGCTTTTTGCAGTGCACAAACCTGCAGGATTGAAGCTACCAACCCATTAAAGCTCCTGTACTGCACCAAACTGACTCTTGATTTTAAGGTATATTTTAACATTGTTATCTCATCCAAAACACACTCAAAGTTGTGTTTCATTCACACATGAGTAATATTGGTTCATTAGTCTGTCCATCTACAAAGCTCAAAACGCTCTCTTCCACCGTGTGGCGTCATGAAGCGGTAGTTTTGAAGTTAACAAGTATATTTGACCTTTCGTTAGTACAGATGGGCTGAAATTATCCAAATGGTTCTAGTGAAGATGTGTGGAGCATTTCCCGTATTCCCACATCACAAGGTGGGACAGAGTATTTTCCATTTGAGGGAAGAACTCAGCCTAATTATGCATCATGAATTAAACATGTGAATGAAACAAAACAGAACTCCCGGTTTGTTTCTGATGAGGAAACAACAGTATAACGTAGTGCTCCACTGTGTTTTTTTAAACCCAATACCCCTTTGCTAGAATCATTTGGATGATTTCAGACCTGGAATGAGTAAATCCTACAGAACGAAATGTAAAAGGTAGTTGTTAACTTAAAAACTACCATTACAAGTGAGCATTTTGAGTTTTGGAGGTGTAAACAGACCAATAAACTACTCATAAATGTGTGAATGAAACGAAACACTACTCCAGGATTGTTTTGAGAAGGTAACAGGATTATAACATAACTTAAAGCGCACAAAAGTCAGTTTTGTGTAATACAGGACTGTTAATAAATAATAATAATAATAATAAAGTTCATGTTTGATGCATATACTTGAAACCTCCACATTCATTATTACCATATTCAAAAATAGACACAGTATCCAAACACTGGCGTTAAGAATAGTGCTTAAAAACACCTTTAATTAATTTTGGTGAGAGTCTGAGAGGCCAGGTCTTGCTTTCATCGGTAGCAATTTCAGTTTCACTACAAAACAATAACCTCCAGCGATCTTATTGATTGGCTCTGGCTTTATTGCCCTGATGCTTGGCTGCAGGCGAGCTCTGCTTCATGGACAATATTAAAATCCCCTCTCCTGTCTGACCCGCTCTTGCACTTTGACCCCACCAAATTTCAATTGTCCGCCCCTCTCCGTCTGATTAAGACACCGGGACGTCTTGAGAAAACCTTAATTTAACTGCGTCGACAACGTCCAGGAAACGCCGTTCAAGTTGTTGTTAAAGGACCAGTATTATACAGTATTTTCTGATCTACGTTATAATGTTGTTTCCTCATCACAAACGTACCTGGAGTTGTGTTTTGTTTCATTCACACATGTTTAAACATATTTAGACTGAGTTCTTCTCTCAAACATAAAACACTCTGCTGAACTAAAAGTAAAAGGGAACTCTTAACTGCCACTACATTTTGAGCTTTGGAGACAAACTAATAATAAAGGGTTACTCATGCATGTGTGAATGATACAATACACAACTCCAGGCATGATTTTTAAGCAGAAAACTGCATTATAACATGTCTTAAATCGCACAAGAATCCATTTTGTGTAATATAGGCCCTTTAAAGCCATGCATGTTTAAGTAAAGCTGGACTGGATATGGCCTTTTCAACTGTCACTGGTTTGTCAATGGTCTATCTGTCCCAAGACTGGATGAATATAGAGATCTGTGTAGATAACGTGTGTTAATCTGGCATTTTTCAGCATAAATTTGACCCTTCTCTTTCCATTTTCCAGGTCACACAAATATGGCATCATAATTAGGTGACCAGTTTTGCAGGATCTCTCAGAAATTGAAACGCGTCATTGGAAAACCGTCAACACGAGGAAATCCACTGTTGTCTTATTACCTTTTCGCAAATAACTAAATTAGGGTTCACAACTCAGACGATCACACATGTTTCAGTGTCTTCAGTTTGAGAGAAGAGCTCAGTCTAAATATGCAGGGTTTGTGTGTAAAGGAAACAAAACACCAGGTATGTTTTTTGACGAAGAAACATCATAACATAGATCAGAAAATAGCAGGATATGGGCCCTTTAATGACAGTCAAACAGGACTTCTCAGCTTCTGGAAACTGGATTCTTGTTTGCTGTCACCACCACGACCACCACCCTGCTGCCCGTTCATTGAGCCACCAAGTCAAAGACATAAAGGGCTCATTGAGCTATGAAATTCTGCAATAGGACCTCAGGCTTGGAGGTGGCCGCACTAATTTGTCCACTGCTCGTTTTGGATAAGTCCTGTTTTGCTTAATGTTGTTGAGTCCAAACACAAAGCCATGCTGCCTGTCCACTTCTCATGTTTATTTTACGTTACCGATGCTAAACTGTGCAGCACTTGACTCCGTTCAGAAGAAAATAAGGCCTTTAGTGGTCTGTTGTTGTAAGTATCCTCTTGAGATCTTTCACCTTGCCAACCAATTGTTAACCAAGGTTTATATTACATTTTGTAGTGTTAGTTTTACAAGACATGTTCTGTGTTTTATGTTACCTTATATCTACTGCTTTTCTAATTATCAAAGGTTAAAATAGCATAACTGGCGAGTAATTATATATTATATGTTTGAAAGAATTAATATCAGAGTTACATCATGGCCACCAAGGCTTTCCAAAATATATTGAAAGTAAATTATAGGTAAATGAATCTATACACAATGGTACATGGTTTGCCAATGAGCCTACACAATGACTGCACAGGAGCCAGATATTGGACAATATTCAGCTGTGAGAGGCGATAATTACTACCAATGGAAGTTTTGAGGTAATATATAGATTTATTTATTTATTTTAGAATATATGATGAAGCAGATGGTGGCGTATCTGCTCCAAAATTGACCAAATATTTATCAGGCCCATACGTGCAACTGTTGTTTCAGTGTCGAAGTTTTGTAAGGTTAGTTTAGGATAAAATGTTTAATCCCAGCGTTGGTTTGCGTAGAATTGAATCTACCTAAAGTATCGTTTGTATTTCTAGTGGTATTGTCAGTGCACTTTAATTGCATGCGTCATTAAGAAATTAGCCCCCAGTCACTGCCCCCACGATGATTTCATAAAGCCACACTCATGACATCAGAATCAGGTCATCAAATTACAACAAGCAGATTTTGCGTTGAAAAAAACAAAACAAAAAACACTAAAAAACTAGCATCTACCACCAATATTAGTCTGACAGCTCAAGGAAAAGCAGCCGGTATCATCACTCCTCTCATTCAGTTCCTAAATCTTGTCCCAATATTGACCCCCATCTTGTAGTCCCCAAAAGTGCATGTGAGTTCAGATCAGAAAAACACAGTATTTGACACCGTCTTTGCCCCTCTCCAAAGCACCTAATGCAAAGAGCTGTGTGAGTGAAGAGGAGACTAATATCTAATGCCCCCTACAGCTCTCACTCCACAATATGAACCCTGCATAATGCAAGAATGGGCCGTATTTAATAAGCATGACACATTTAGAGGGATATTGAGAAACTGGGGAGGAATACTTTTATTTATCTTTGCTTGTTTTATGTGCCCCAAGAGCTAGTGTTTATATTTTATTTCAATTTTATAATGCAATAAAATAATACATATTTAATATTTAATAAACACTGAATGATTTACTACTATTTATTAAGGTTTTTAGGCTATTCTTAAGTCGTGAAATATAATGTATTTAGAATGAAATGTGTCAAATATAGGCCTCTTAGGCTATATTCTCAAATATACCAAAAATATATAAAGCTTTTGTTATTTTCAGATTATTTAGGATTTTTTTTTTCAAATATAAAGTTTGAATATTTGTGTATTAAAATATTCATAAGAAAACGGTCATATATTTTTATATTGGATTTTGTTACTTCTAACCAAATCATAGCTAACAAATTGTTTTTATAGTTCTGCTTTATTTGTAATAAAAATGCCTCCTTAATAATACGATGAATGGTGCTTTTGTCATATGGATTATTAAATAGGTCATAAGGTCAAGTAGTAAATACCACAGGCTATGTCCTTATTGAATTTTCACGTGGAGCTCATATTTTCTTCAATTCTCGCGGTAACGAAGCTCAAACCTCGTGCAAGTGTCATTAACTACACTTTGATGAGGGGGATTTTTCCGGAGATAATTAAAATTATTTCCAGGACGGCGCGGAAATCAATGCAGATGGTAATGTGCAGCTTAGCCCAGGTATGCTCCGTCCAGATAAGACTGATTCAATCCCGCTCCGCATTAATGATTGTGAGATGTAAAATAATCCTAAAAGGCATGGCACCGCGAGGCTCCAACCACAAGCCAAAATGTCAAGTGGCATTTTATTTTATAATGGATCCCCCTTTCCCTGTTTTAAGGGACACACTTCTTTCTTATCCAAACTGAGCCTTCAGTCAGAGTGTAACGTATCACAGAGCGACACAAAGCGAGCCAAAGTCGCCCTGTTCAGACGCACGACGCACGAGGGATTTAAGGCGAGGGCATTGTGTCCGCGTGTCGGTTTGAGCCAGGGACCAAAGCCTCCCCGTTCACCCCTTTTATAATTTGACATTTTTTTTAACCTTTATTTAAAATTCAAGATAAAATATCGTCAAAATTGCAATGAATTTAACGAATATTTTGGATTAGGCGCATGCGTAAAATGTCTGAAGTTAAACGTATTTCCTTATTTTTTGCATGTTACTTCTTGCCTTTCATATAGCACCTAACCAGTCATTAAATAATTATTTTTCCTCATGCTCTTGTTATAAATATTGGTAGAAGCAGCGGTAAAGCCCAGTGCAATGCTCGCTGCAAATGAGGCTCCAATATCACGGCCATAATTAATTGCGCAAATTTGTTTCTATTAAATAAAACTAACACATACTGAGAAAACTCTATTAGCCTTAATTAAGCTTGATATCCTAATTTAGGAAATGTGTGGCTGAAAACAAGGCGTTTTGGTAGATTTTCCCCCTGTCTTTCTCCGATAGTGAAAGCCTACAGCTCCCTGCCTTTGGGCTGCTTTTCCTCCTCTGAGACTTGGAAATGAGAAATGGAAATGGAAATACCAGGAGGTGCTAAATTAGCTGCCTGATCTGCACTTATTGCCGCATACAGGCCCCTATTACTTTGCCAATCTGTGCCTCTCTTTTAGCATTCCGGGCATGGAGGCGCTTCCAGATAGCAGATTTATCAAATGGGAAAATGAATGCATGATGATCAGTTAAATTGAAAATCAGCGTCTGCATGACAGCCCGACCTGACACCTCCGTAATTAGAAAGAAAAATGATGGCGTCCGATGCATAATAGAGCAAAAACAATTTACACTCTCCCATAATGATCCGCCGCTCAAATTGAAAATTTCTCCGGGTATAAATTGAATTCATAAAGTATGATTCATGGACGACACATCTCCTGGAGGCTGCCTGGGCATATCGATTGATAGTTTGTCTTGAATCATGCAGCGTGCAGCTCTCAGGCAAGAAAAGCTTAACTACTTAAGCAAATCGCTAATTTCACCTTAAGGCCACCAATGTGCAGCCAGCGATACTCCTATTCAGTCTGCTAATGAATTATGGATGAACTGGGCATACGTCCCAAATAGCCTCAGAGTAGCATGAAAAATACACAGCCATGAATCTTAGGGGTTATTTCAAACGGCCCAGTGTGATATCCACAATTTGTAGACTTAAAAAAAATAAGAAACAGTGAATCCCTTAGTGAAAAAGAGCTCAGTCACGGGCACGTCCACCGTCTCCTTCTTATTAAAACAACTGAATCTTAATGACAATTATCCGAAGGTTCCCAATTTTACAGTTCAATAAAGCCAAGTCAATTATCAGTGCACCCATCACGTTTTCCACTTCCAATAAAATTAGTATGTGTTGATTGCTTCCCTAAAAATAACATTTGTCAATTGAATGATCTCAAATTATTTTACAGTGAAACAGATCCTAGAAATTAGTCAACTACTTCCATTTCTCACTCATGTCCAAAATGTAAACAAAGGGAGAAAATAATCTTGATTTTTGAGGTAGGCCTATTAAATGAGAAATAGTTTGAGCATAATGTGTGAGAAGCTCCTTTTGAATCGCATGTAAACAAAAAAGTGACAATAGCAGGATGTGTGAAATGTTTTGAGAGCAGAGCCTGGACACCTCTCCCCGTCCATGGCCTTATAATGTGGTGCGTGTGCGTTATGTCAAGGCTCGTGGGCTCACCCCTGCCCCCACCAAACCTAATAAGACATTGCTTCCTAGAGCAAACAGCTGCATGGCTTGAAATTTATGTAAATATTTTGAAAGGGACACTGGCTCAGAAATTCATTTGTGTCGGCTCAGACGTAAAGCTCACTCCTCTCTCTGATTATTTTCAATTTATTTGCAAATCAAGACCCCGGCCAGATGAACACTAAAGGGGTTTGTGTGGTTTTCAACTCGCTTTTTTTTTTTTGGTCTTGTTTTAGGGTGTGACATTTCTTCTTCCACATTGGGTGATATTGTGGTCAGCGCTGCTAATATTGCAAAAGGGAGCAGATGTCCCAGATCCTGCGTGGCGTCCCGCGGGACCACCAACCCTATTAGAACAAATGTGTTCTGCTATTGTAAATAGGCACGTTTGCCAGCCCGTCCTATTACAGCGGACGCATGATCAATAGGCTGATAACACCCAAACATCAATGTAAAGCGACAGGACAATGAGGGATATCATCGAACATCTATCTTAATATAGCGCTGCTACAAGGGGCCCTGACAAAGTGAGAGAGAGAGGAGCGAGACAAGCTCATGAAAATGCCTCCCCACGATCCCCCATCTCCCATCCAATATGCACAAACACACACTGCAGCTGCCGGGGCTATTATTTTCCTATTTCAATTTGACACCCAGGCCTTTTCATGCTAATTCTATTATTCTTGGAAGTTTATGTGATTTCATATCACTGGAAATCGGTAATGTATTATAACCCCCTTTGAGCTAAAATAAACTGAATCCCCCTTGCAGTAGCCACCGGGAAAATAATTACTTTCATATCAAAACTCTGCAGGAGTCGAGCGGGTCCTTTTCGCCTCGGGCTCGTAACCTCATTTCAGAAGGGGCTTATAGATGAATAAATTTGTTAAGGCAATATACAAAGTACAACATGAGATTTCTTAAGAAAGCCTTTCCTACTGTACCATGGACCTATGCAGCAGTAATGGTCTAGTTAAGGTCCCACACGTGCAGGTGCTTGTATACAATAGATTTATTTAAGAAAAACCTTACATATATAAATAGTATAATACCTTTTTACAGCTCTTGAGGGTTTTTGTTGGTCTCTTCACGCTTTTGACAAGACACTAAAAGGATAGTGTGGTTTTTTGGATCAGGGGTTGTATAGGATAATTAGTGGACAGTCAATTACCACTAATGACGCACACAAAGAAGCCAAAACAAAAGTACAGCCTGACACAAACACTGGGCCATTTAAGCTAAGCAGTTTTTCGAGATTAATTTTGGTTTACAGCAAGTGCTCTTGTTTGGGGGCCATATTTAATTGATTACTGAAACACCCAGATGATATTGGCAGGATAAGTACAAAAATGTCAATTGGGGATAAAATTATAAAACGATATTGCCTTCATTTGTTTTGGTAAAATGTCTGTGGCCCTGTTAGCAAAAGGCTAGCTCAGTTGATGTTTCCTCAGTATATTTGCTTTAAGTGGTAATAAACTATTCACAAGCAGCAACCCACTGGTCCACCCCATACAACCCCGCACAACCACCAGCTACCACTTAAAGGTTTAGCCTATCTAGACTCCTGGCGCACACACATTGTCAAAAAATATCAGCAAGGAAGCTTTGGCCTAATGAGAAATAGATCTGCGCGTTTCTCTTTACCCCGAGGATCTTACTCCAGGTCCTTAGTGCTGTCCACGGGACTGTCACGTGGTACAGACGCGGGGTTCTCGTCCTTGTTTTCTAAATGCTCTAAAAGGTCTTTTCTGTCCGCGTCGGAAGCTGCGGCGGGACTCGTGCTGTGCTCGTAAGACACGTCGCTGCTGCAGACGCCGGGGTTATGAGTCTGGAAGGCGGATCTGGGCGGACTGCTGCCACCGGGATGGTCCTCCGCTGTGGCCGACGAGTCCGCACAGTCCGCCCTAGATTCACCGGGCTGCCCCTCGCTGTGTCCTGACGCGGAGGCCGAGTTAGTTTTGAGGGCAGTTTGGGGAACAATGAATCCTAGTGGCTGCGTAATGGGATAGAGAAGGAAGTGTCCTTTTCCTATTAAAGGCCGCGAGGGGGGTAAGGCCGCGGGGGTGCGTCTGGGTCTGGAGTCCGACAGAAGGCTCTCCACGCTGAACGGGTTGAGTTTGTTCACGCTCCCCGTGTTCAGGGCGCTGTTGTCGGCTCCGCCAATGTCCCGCTCCGGGTGTCTTTGGTTTGGGAGAGGGTCGCAGCTCGAGTGGTGGCTGCTGTTGTCAAAAGACAGGCTCATGTTGTGGTCACTGTCGGTCACGTGGGACACCCCGCTGTCACTGTCCGACCCGGGCGTGTGGAACAGATCCCCGGAACCAGAGGCTTTATTCTGGGCCTTGAGCAGACGCCGCTCCTGTTTGCGCTTCTTCTTCTCCAGGCGGTCCAGCTCACGGCGCGCGATCTCCTCCGGGTCCATGGGCTCCCCGCTGCACGTGGTGGGGTGCGCGTTATGGGCTGGTCGACCTGGGCCCTTTTTCGTGTTCTCCTTTTTCCGCCACTTGGCTCTGCGATTTTGGAACCAAACCTAAAAACAGAACGAGCCACTTTAGAAAACTTAATGCTTAAAGCTTGGATGGTGAACAAGAACAGACTCATAAATGTGTCTCATGTGTGTTGGGTCCCATCTTTATAATTGCTAAATAGTTGTGGTAAAACTACTGGAAGAAAATTCACTAAATCAATTGCACATTTATCAGTATAAACAATTCATACAAACAGCATTTAATATACAGTAATTTAAAGTATTAAGTGAAAAATATTAAATCTTATTACTCACCAGGTAAAAAAATAATAATAATAAAGTGCAAACATAATTGTATTTATTATTTTAATTCTAAACTCTAATAGTTATACTGAATACAACCAATCCTTGAGTTTTATTTGCAATTAAAAATACAATTTTAATAAAGTTTGCTAACCTGGGCCAGGGATGACTGAAAATCAATACAATGATGAAATACGACTACGCACGCACACAAACAAATAGGACATTACTGTAGGAAATGTTTTAGAATTCTCTATTATTAACTATTTGATGAAAATAATAAAAAACACAGCCCAAATTAGCCGCAATTACCTTCGAATTACACACACATTATCCGGTTGAATTGTAGTATTTACCTGCACCCTGGATTCGATGAGGTCCAAACGCAGCGCCAGAGCCTCCCTCATGAACACATCCGGATAGTGGCTCTCGTTAAACGCCTTCTCTAACTCCTCCAGCTGCCAACCGGTGAAATTTGTGCGCGTTCTCCTTCTCTTGCAGCCGGGGCTATCTTTGTCTGGGTCCCCCGAGTCTGAGCACAGCAACCAACACAAGTGTCAACAATGGAAAAAAAAATTACCGCAATTCACCAGCGTTTAGATAGGCCAGGACTGACTGGTAACCACACAACGCTCTTGAAAGTTTACGTGTTATTTTTTTATGGATTCCTATCGCCTGTTTTACGCGCAGCCACACGATCTCGCCACACACGGTACAACGCTCTTATTATATATGGCACAACAAACGGACTATATCCACGCGTAATGACTGTTGTTATGGTCGGACTTATTCCAACAATGAAGGCGAGATCCCTAAACCTGATCGTACGAGCCCCTTTAAACGCCACGAAGAGGATAAGTTGCAATAACGTGGCTTTGTTTCTGTTTTGCATCACGTACGCCAAGGTTATTGTGCAGCGCGTACAGTAGTGTTGTGCATAGTAGTGTTGGCAGTGTCTTACCTGTCAGTTTGTACTGCTGATTATCTCCATTCATCCCACAGCCCGAAGACAAGAGGGGGTTGGAATTGCCCACAGACGCCGTGCACGATCCATTAAGTAATCCGTCTATTGAGAAGGGGACCGCGGACGCAGATTGAAGTTGATGGCCGGCTAATTCGTAAACGTGGTGGTGGCTCAGATGGTACGGGAAGCCCACCATGCCGAACTGGGCGTGAGGTGGATCCAGTATCCTGCTGTCCATCATCCCGAGGGCTAGGGGGAAAAAAAGGGGGAAACCGCGACGTGCGAAAGGGAAAAAAGGGCCGGACCAGACTAAAGAGCGCGCAGCGGCCAACGAGCGGGTGACATGATGCGAGCGGGAGGGATGAGCTCTACTTTATCCACATGAACCTCCCAATAATTAGCGGTCCAAGGCTGTGGGAATACGGGACCCAATGAGAAGCGGTAATGGGGCGCTGACGTCAGAGGCGCGCTCTCTCCGTCTCCTCTCCTGCTCGCTGCAAACGCTCCCCCGTATCGATTGCTAATTAAAGCTGACATCCACCTCAATAAACAATATCAGAGCTGTCACAACAAGACAGGAGGGCTTTGATAAGAACTACATCGCGGACTACACGGGGGAGCCCGCCAGAGGAAGCGAGGGGAAGGGAGGCAGGAAGGAAGCGAGAGGAGAGGAGCAAAGCGGATCGTGTAGCGGAGAAAAGGCAGCACGAGGACAGTTTTTGTTCACAGAGCAGCAAATACGGGGGCATTATAGACCGCCGACACACATTGATTAGGGTAATGTTTTATTAAAGGGGAAGTCAGAGAAGGTTATTAAGGCTTTATGTTTAATGGGTTTAAAGGGACAGGCATTACGCACAGAAAATAACCTGCACTTTTTACACTTTTACGCACAGCTATTTTCTTAACACATTAAACAAACGTGTTTTTTAGTAATTTGTATTTATTTATTTCACACACATCTGTATAATCACAAACACATCACGCTTTTGAACGCATAATTAAAATTGCCACAAGAAGAATAATTTGACCCCAATAAATCTCATGATGACATAAAATAAGATTTGGATTTATTGCAATGTCAGAGCGAGGCTGTGCAAACATTGTACAATACAGTGCATTGAAAACTGTTTTCATACTATTTGTCAGTATTAATAAAATGAATAAAAGTAAAGTGAAACAATAGCAACTATTACTCACCAGTAAAAAATGAACCATGAAACCAAAATGTGTTTCTCTCATCTCGTACCGTCTTAAAATATAGTGACAAGTGAGAGAAGCTGTCAAACTGTGCCTAACTAAAAAAACAAACAAACAAAAAAACATTGGAATTTCAGATGCATGCAAAAATAAACAAAATCTACCCTATTAATAGGCCTATAATTGCTCCAATTAAATATATTAGTAAGCTAATAGCCTACTCACTGCTGTCAATATCTCTTCATTAAGTGGAATAATTATCTGGTTTTTAAATGATAAATGAAAAATAATCATGGTTCAGTTATTCTCTGTACAATTGCCAATAAAATGTGTCTATTGTATATTTATAATTGACTAATTCTACAACTTTATGGCACTTTATATTATGCATCTAAGTAATTAATGACAATAAATCAAACTTGCAGTCAAAATGTTGAAATGCGTTTTTAACTGACTCCTAATGGTTGGAGAAAACAAAAGCCCCACAACAATCAATTGATTTAACAGCTGGTCCGTTTAAGTGTTTCCATGGCAACTTAAGGTAAACCTATGAGCACAATAAACCAAACATTTTATCTCGGGTTAACTTTTTGTTTTCCTCCTGCCAATTTCATTAAAAAAAAATAAATTAAAAGTGGCTTAACACCGGAAAAATCTAACGTGTATGAACCGGACGCAGGTCAAGTAAAGGTCGGTTTTGTGGAGTGTTAAAAGACAATGGGACAAGAGCGTGAAATAGACACGTTCCTACTTGTAAAATTAACATAAAAAAAAATCTCCTCCGCAATATATGGGCCGCTTCAGTTGTAGATCTCCTCATTAGCTTTTCTCAAATAATTAATTCGACTTTATTTATCCCAAGTCTGGCGCTGTCACAATGTTAATCAGAGTTGAAATTTCGCACCCCACTCAGTCCCTGACCCTTGGCACCCTGGATTGGCATGTTGTAATAACCTGAATCTCTCAACAGAAGCTGCGATAATTGTTACCCTATTAGCATGCAAATTGTTTAATTAATATTATTATGAGGAAGTATATAATCCGCTCGTCACTTGACCCCCAAGCCCAAATAACAACCCGGCGTATATTCCGCTGCGCACGGGCCTTCCATTTTAATGAACTTTTACGCGCCACGACGAGCACTGCTTCTTATGAATAATTCCTCGCTTTATTTTTGGACATCTAAAAATTCAATAATTGCTTTTTGTCACTTCTGACTACACACACACATAGGAGAGAGGTTTTGCATGTATAGGTTTTGGTCCCTCGACTCAAAAGGGAAAAACAGCCCTCCTCTTCTTGACACAGTCTCCAGAGACGCTGCATTTAAATCCGTTTTTCTACAACCGGGTGACATTGTCAGATCGGAGCTTTAATTAACCCGATAATAAGGCGGACGGGGCCAGTGTTCAGTAGCTCTGCTGGCCCTGCATCGTTACCTTTTAAAAAAACACTTTGGCACGTCTTAAAAAGCGAAATAGAGATCAGAGAAATAGTTTGTCCGCATTGGAAGGGATGAGAGGTCTTGGAGCCGTGCGTCAGGGCGCGCGGACAGCTCGTCTTTATTGCGTTTATATATTGTTGATCCCAGTCAATAAGAGCACACGAGGCCCATAGACTAATTGATTACACAGAGATGAGGTCCAGAGAATAGAGCAGGGACTGACAGGGGCTATTCGCACAGCAGGGGGGGGTGCTCAATCTGTCTTTTTCATTAACCCCCAGTTTATAACCCCCAACAACAGGCTCCAGAATAGGTACTGCAACTTTATCTCCACATTTATTTGTTACAATATTGGTAATTCTTATGTTTTTTCTCAGATTCAGATTCAATTTTCCTTTTTTTTTGTAACTGTAAAGAAGCAAGTATCTTGTTTTCAGTGTTGTGGATAAGAAGAGGTAAACATAGACATAATATTTGTTTATTGATTTGTTCTGTTATTCGGCACAGTGCACACAAATCTTATGAGTGAATTCCAAACAATACAGACTAAATTATTAATAAAGCTCATACAATAACTTACATTTAATTTATTGTTGTATAGCTGGTATGCCGCAGTGACCCCCTATAACACTGTATCAATTGTCATATAATTTTTGAGCTAGTAAAACATTTTTTAATACTTTCTTTACTGCCCTTTGAAATCACAGTGGACTCATCTTGTCGCTTCCTGGTCAGTAAAACTCCAAGTGCCCGGACAAGCAATGACCTTCCACCACATAAAAACTACATCTTTACTTTTCTACTTGTGAACACAGATAGATATTGTTCAGCTTCCTGTTAGATGCAGCATTTTGAGGACTTTTTCCCATTCAAATGTAATGTTTTGAACCGTCAGTGGCTATGGCGATGATCCTAATATTTTATCATTATGAAATGGACAGATTTTCCAGTAAAGTTCTGCGCAAGTGGGTTCGAACATGCTGAAAAGAAAAGGGATATTTTACTGTTTTATCATTCAGTTTGTGAGTACAGTTCAGTTTATTTGTCATTTACTGCATAAAAACACACGGGATAATGTTGTTTAAAGCACTACATACAGATACAGACACAACTTTTTGATTTACTATAGCACGTTTGTGACGAGTTGAGCTATTTACCTTTTTTGTTTCTTGGATATGTCGCGTGAGAAGCCTCTGCAAAGTCAATCCAAAAGTTAGTCAATCATTTATTCAGACAGTCTATAAGTTTAAAAGTCAGAGCCATTATTCACACGCGATTGGCTCCTCTCCGCAAACAAGTCTTTTCCTAAGTAAGTTTCATTAATGGTTTGATCCCTGTGTCTTGTCACTGCTTGGCTGGCTCCTCGCTGCTGCAGATCAGAGGCGGATTGCACTCATCCAGATAAACTGATAAAGCTCCGTTGTGAAAGTCAGTCTATAAAGGTGTTCACTGATACATGCCCTCAAAGAACACGGCATTTTATCAACAGCACCATCCAACACTGACGCCTGCTTTAGCTCCACAAAATCACATTCATTTTTAATTAGCCAGCCAAATTAATAGGCGGCAGTTTAGGAGTTTAATTACTCAATTAACTTCACGCGCGTTAATTTTTAACTATCTAAATTAGGTTGCACATTATTCGATTTGATGATAATTATAGAATTAAATCTAAATTAATTGTTTTGGATGATTTGGAGATGCAGTTCCAATTAAAGTGTACAGTGTGAGAGAGAGGGGACTGGTTGCCATTTTTAAGCCCGTAAATCCTTTGATTCGATTTTAAGCAAGAAAACTCCAGAAAAAACGCGCCCACCCCCCCGTCCCCTCCTCGCCGCACGCTCTAATCCTACAATTAAAAGTTTCCTCCCATCTAATTATCTGTAATTGTGCCGCTGTCAGAGTAGAATGGAGAAGTGAAAGGCGCGATTGATTTGGACTTTTAATTCAGTTCATTTCTGATAGAAGAGAAAGTAATTCCCTTCAAATTACCTCATTCAATCCTGACACCCTAATGCCCTTCAAAATCTCTCTTCCCTCACCCCTCTCTCCACTGCCAAGCATTTTCCACATGCAAAATGAGAGCCCCAATGACTAGTGCCTGCTAATAATAATAACCAAACTTCCATTAGAATAATAATTTCATTTCAATTAAAACTGACTTATCACCTTTGCTAAAACGTGCTTAATATGCCGAAAATTATCAATGCTTGAAGGAGCCCAAACTGGGGAGTCTAATTGTAATCAGCAAATCAGAGGTGCTTGTCGTCAGTGTGCTTTTTTTTTTTTTTTTTTTCTTAAACGCAGAGCCAGCCTCGGAAATAGAACTAATTTACTCAACTCCCCAGGGAAATCCGCTCAACAGATTAACATTTTCAAAATATAGTAATGATATAATTTGAGAAATGGTGACGCCAATTTGTGAGGAGCCTTTGTGCGCCGAATAATTTGCATTTTTCTTCCCCTGCTCTACGCTCTCTCTCTCTCTCACCCGATCAGTCTGCGCCGTGGTCTCTACTTTTTTTTTTTTTTTTTGTGGGCCCCACGTTAATTACAGCTCCACAAGATGAAGGCAGCACTGCTTATAATTCAACTTCAATCTAATAATAGGAGGCATATAAGGGGAGAAAATTGTACAAAATCTTAGCACTACCTTTGAAATCCTACATGTTTTGCTCGCCATTGTGAGTCTTTTAAATAGCTTGATATAAATATTTGGTATACACATGGACATTGATGAATACCTGGTCTATAGAGTGCAGTATTTCACAGTAGAATAGCAATACAGAGGGGTTTGAGTGGCCAGAAATCAATGAGTAAATGGTGGGAAATGGACTGAAAAGTTATGGTCAAGTAAAATGTTCATGATACAAACAGATAAAAAACATTACAAGTATGAAATAGCATAGTTGAGAATGTAAGGAGGTCACAGTGACCACCCATTTCCATTTCAATTTCCCATTCATTTTTGTCATAGATTTTTCAAAAAATATTAATCATATTAAGGTTGCTAGTATCATCTACCTATTACTAAAAGACGTACAATTTGAAATCTGATTCTGTAACTTTCTGAATTGCTAAATTATGAAAACATTTAGCCGAATTTTAAGTTTGAAATGTGTTTTATGGACTGAAAACCTCCATTAGGGACAATGGATATCACAAAGTTGGTTAGCTCTCTGCCCTGCTTTTAAACTAGAGATGGCTGCATATTCATGGTCAAATTCAGTACATGAGACCATTTAATTTCTTATGTTTTTTGTTACTGATGTAGCCAACAGTAGCATTAACTTCTCACTACAACAGATCCCCCACAATCCACTGTGTAAATACTGTAAAATACACCAGTGTAACTCCAGCACCATGGACAGCGCTACTCCATTAATTCATCATTTGTTTCTTGAAATGTTCAGAGTCTGAAGTTTTTTTCTGACATTGAAATTGTAAACTAAACAGAGATTTGCTATCCGAACATTGTGCTTCATGAGAGTTGTGTGTTGAACATACAAGAGTTTTTGTTTCCAACTTGGAAGTGAGTTAACAAGCCAGTCCCCAGTTATTTCTTCAGATTACAAAGAGGAATTGTAGTTACCATCTGCCACTACACAAAATATAACAACATGCCCAGGAGATTATACAGTGTAAAACAGATAATTGCAGCATGTTTCAAAAATGCATTATACAGTACTGGGCGGATATGGCATCAAATCAGGATAATATAGTGTGTAGCACTCTTTCTATCCTAGGTTCCCTAAATGTGAACTGAAGTCAGCTTTAACATTTTGTGGTTTGTTTTTATCAACAGAGCATTAAATAAATGGTTATTATGGGCACAGAAGCAAAAATCTGCAGATAAAAAGTCCTCTGGTGTCCTCTAGTGGCTCTACTCAAGTCATTCACTCACCGTAGAAGTCGA
Source organism: Odontamblyopus lacepedii (assembly GCA_034769755.1). NCBI lineage: Eukaryota > Metazoa > Chordata > Actinopteri > Gobiiformes > Gobiidae > Odontamblyopus > Odontamblyopus lacepedii. The sequence goes on along the minus strand of CM068351.1, from coordinate 36,047,381 downwards.
TTGCTTCAAGACAACCAATTGTGGCATTTTGTAGAGATGAAGAGTTTGAAAAGATCGCGAATAAAGTAATATAATATTAATTAAATGTAAGATAATACTAAACAAAGACTAAACCCAAACCATTACTCACATATAAACAATAGTACTGTTTTAATTGTTGTCAAAAATAGTAAAAAGAACTAAAATTTGCTCCTATTACAACCACTGCTGCTCATATTCCCAAATCCTCACAAAGTAAAATACTACACCTGTATCCACCTCACAGTTTATGGTCCATATCCTGGCAACGGCCTCCTCAAAACCTCCCTGTCATCTGCCTGTTGCTGCCCTCTGCTGTTGAACCTGCAGAAAACCACGAGAAAATCACATTCGTTTTGCATTGGTGACTAATATTGCACGTTGTGTCTATGAATAGCCACTATGTCTCCTTCAGCTTTCTTTTCCTATAGTTTTCTACCACAGATAACATAGATTGTGTCCACGTAGGCCTTATATTTCCAGATATATTATTAACCTCAACAGTAAAAAGCCCATTTCTACCACACATTCCGCAGTCAGTTTTATTTGCCCAGTTAAAAACACTGAAGCCTGTTAATCAGTTATTTTGCCCAGTATTCCATGCATTAGTTCTAATAACAAAACTGGTACACATAAAGCATTGTCAGAATAGTGAAACTGCAAATGTTTGGCTGCACCTGCGAGACTAAAGGGCCCATATTACTCTTCTGATCTGTCATAATGTTGTTTCCTAATCACAAACATACATGGAGTTGTGTTGTGCTTTGGTTCATTCACATATGTTTAACCTGCATATTTAACCTGAGCTCTTCTCTCACCTTAAAACACTCTGCTCCACCTTGATGTCGTAATGCAGGAAATGCTCTACTATATTTTTAAACTCCAGACACCTTCACCAGAATCATTTGGATCATTTCAGGCCTGGGATTGCTCATTTCTACTAAACAAAAGGTAAAAATTAGCTGTTAGCTACTGATGTAAACTATACATCACATCACAAGGTGGGATAGAGTATTTTGAGCTTTGGAGATGTAGACAGACTAATAATAAAGCATCACTCAAACATGTGAATGAAACAAAACGCAATTCCAGGTCTGTTTTTGAGGAGGTAACAACATCATAACATGGCTAAAGCTCACAAGAGTCAAGTACGTGGACCTTTAAACTGGATTAAGATTAGAGGACAAACAGTAGTTCGGGCTCATGACGCAATTACGATTTCCAAGCAAAATTTTAAATGTGAAAATTTTTGTGGCCAGCCAAACTGAGCACCGACGCAAAATGAATGTCCCACTCCAAAAACACACATGCTCACTAATTGGCTGGTAATAATTCTCGGAGCTTATTAAAATAAAACATGTGACCCGAACCAATTACTTTAAAGTGGGAGAGATGTAAATGTGACATGATGTAATTACTTGTCAAAAATGACTGTGTCCATAATAATCCCGACTGAAGAATGTGAAGGGAACGCATTGTGGAACGTAATGAGCAGAAATGAGCAGTGGTGACAAATTAATTAAAAGTGCTTTCAGGAGGCAGTCAGCTGGCAGAGGGGCTAAAGTCGACAAATGACGCGCTCAGGAAAAGCTCGGCAGCCCCAGAGATCTTGATTGTTGTCAGAGCAGCATCATTTGCATTTACAATGAAGACGCCGAGAGATGTGAAGGGCTGTTTTGGAACAAGATGGCTGTCATCAGTGGCCTTCTGTCAACTGTGTGCTAAAGGCGTCTGGGATTGTCAGTCATACTGGCCTGTGCGGGACTGTGCAAGGGGCTGTGGGGCTGTGTGGGGCTACGGGCAACGACAGAACTGCACATCTGCAGTTGGATTTATCTTCAGTTTTTCACTTAGGCCTATTAAAGGTCCTGTATTACCAAAATAGATTTTTTTTTGTGAGCGTTAATCCATGTTACAATGTTGTTACCTCATGAAAAACATACGTGGAACTGTGATTTGTTTCCCTTTATTATTAGTCTGTCTACATCTCCAAAACTCAAAATACTAGAGATAGAGAAATAGAGATTGGAAAGTCCAGGGCTGAAATTATCCAAATGATTTTAGTGAAGGAGTGTTTTCTGTTTGAGCGAAGAACTCAGCTTAAATATGCAGGATTTGTGTGTTTAACATGTGTGAATGAAACAAACCACAACTCCAGGTATGTTTTTGATGAGGAAACAAGATTATAACATAAAGAATAGAGTAATATACAGTAGAGTAATATGGGCCCAAAGATTTTCATGGAGTCCTCAGTATTTTATAATATAAAGTGATGAGACTTTCAAAATTCAAAACTGAGAAAACTGAGGTTGAGATGGTTGGCATGAATAAAACTGTGAAAAAATGCGCACAACATTGTCCGTAACTGATATATTTTCATTTTTAAGTATGGTTTTCTGTATTTTAGCTAAACAAAGGATAATATATTGTCCTCTTTACTGTTGGCGGGTATCAGATTAGTTAAAGATAGGGACACCTGGGACGTTTCTGGTATAAAACTAAAACATAATTAAGAATAACTGGTTTTGGATGAATCTGCTGGACAGGCAACGGACTGTCCTAGGTAAATATGGAAGTCAGGTCACCATATTATAATTATAATCATAAACTGTGCAATAACATCTTCATTAACTAAACAGTAATTATATTAGTCTATTAAAATGCACTGTCCACTGAAGGATGTGAACGTATCCACAGGTAAAGTAGGGGATGCTGGGAGAAAACGGTTAGGAATTGTTGGTATAAGCCATAATTAATAAATTATTCATATTTTATGTTGTTTGTTAAGCATATTTCAGCTCCTTTGCTTAACTCACTGGAATGAAGGACAAACGATGGCATCAACTAAATTAACTTCTAGCTTGGTTCCTATGGGATTTGTGTGAACTAAAATTGTATGCACATTTAATTCATTGGAACACGCCTCATTGTAGGATAAAAATTTGACCCCTGTGATATAAATCCTTAATTATTAGATAAACATTATTAAAGCTCAGACATGGGTTGAAATAGGTCATGTTAGGGTTACAGGTTAAGGTTAGGCAAGTAATAAATGTATGAAAGATAAATGTAACTCAAAGTAATGTCCCCAAGACGTATTTAAATTCAACATGTGTCAAAATCCAGTACTGCCCATACAATACCTGTTATGTACCTAATTCGTGCAGTTATGATAGGCTCACTTGGATGTGGTCAAGAGTGCCCTTTTAAAGCCCATTTAGGTTATATTTCAGAACTTTTAACCCTTTCCGAGCCCTCCCACAATTATTATTACTATATTATTATTACCCACTATATACTTTTTTTTATATATAGCCTAGAGAATTTCAGCAAATGTAGGCAAAAGTCTAAGCAAATCGGTGTAGGTCTATTCTAGTGTTGCTGTTTAATTTCATGTTCATTTTTTCTGTGTATATATTGGCTTTTTTGCTTTGTCATCATGTTCCAGCCACGTGGAGGCTCCTGACTGCTCTCATGACATGGCATAATAAGAAAGGTGGGACCAGTAGATCCGTGAGGTGGAATAAACAGCGAACAGCTAAGGCTAAATCAGCAAACATGATTCACAAACCTGTAGCACACTGATGAGTTTAGGTTCTGATCAAACACATTCAAATGAACAAAGGGCTCATATAATTAGTTAATTAAAATATAATATCTGTCTGTCGGACGCTTCTCGATTGTACCTGAAGTTTCCAGCGCGAGGGCGGGGCCCTATGACCCCGCCCTCTGTGACGTATTACGTGACGTACCCGTGCGTAAGGAGCGTGTGGGCGGAGCCTGAGTGACACATCAAAACCATCCACAGATATAAAACCATCCAAACTTGATGAAAACAACCCAGTCAGCCGCTACAAGAAGCTGTTTTTCTCAGGGATTTGTTCAGTGTAGACGTAAAAATCAACAGCGAATCGACGCACTAACGTGTTTTCATATAGATCTACACCGTAGCCTTCTGTTTTGAGGGAACAAGCTGAAGAGAAGAGAGACACTGGTGAGTAGTTAGTTAAACACCGCGAGAGCTAAGGCAGGCTAGCTGTTTTTCTCTGTCAGCTTTTCAACAGCTTTGTCAAAGATTGGCCAAGAAAGCTTGTAGTGGTATCCTCCATTTTAGAAGATTTCAGTTAAAAGGCGAAATATAATTTACGTACAATCATCCGCTTTGTTCAGATAAATGTGTAACTAATCTGAAAGATTTTAGCTAAAGCCAAGCTAGCCTTTAGCTGTTTTTCAAATGTGGTAAAATGTGTCTGGGTTTTGTTGTTTACCTTTTATGCGTTCATTCAGTCTGTCCAGTATCTCAAAAGGCTTTGTGGTGCCATCATCACTGTGAAAGTTGGATCCTGTTATATAACCGAGCTAAAGTAATCGTCTACCGTTAGCATGGCCTGGCTAACAAGCTACTCGGCTGGAATAGATGACAGCCAGAATGAACGTGATTCTGCAAGTCATTTCCTAGTTCTTATCTGTGACATGACATACACATTTATACTCACCCCTAGTGATCAGATATACTCTTTAGATACCCTCCAGATTTTGTATTCCATGTGTCACTTAATTATTTTTTTTTCAGATCTTGTCATCATCACAAAGAGATATTACAATGGAGTTTCCTGACCTGGGGGAGCACTGCTCAGAAAAAACATGTAAACGTTTAGGTGAGTTCAGCTAAGTGCCATTTATAGGCACAAGAAGATTAAACTAAATCTTATACATTTTGTCATTCTTGGCAGATTTTCTTCCCATGAAATGTGATGCTTGTCAAGAAATCTTCTGTAAAGACCATATAACCTATGCGAATCATAAATGCACCTCATCCTACAAAAAGGTATGTTGTTTACTTTCTTTTTACTTAAAAAAAACACCATATCACAATTGTGTCTGTTTAAAAGTTTGTTTTGAAACTAATAGTTTTGTGTAATTTCTTTGTGTGTTATTTGTATCATGTAGGATGTACAGGTGCCTGTGTGTCCCTTGTGCAACATTCCCATTCCTGTAAAAAGGGGGGAGATGCCTGATATTAAAGTCGGTGAACATATTGACAGAGACTGCAAGTCAGATCCAGCACAAAGGAAACGAAAGGTAAACATGTTATTATCATGGCACTTTATTGTCTATTGTTTCTTTGCAGCTGATGTCATCAGCATTACCTGTGGGTGTGAAGCTAACTGAAAGCACTACTCTGTTAGAAGCTCTGTTACACAAGTTAGACTTAATATCAGTTTTATTTTAACACAATCTGACTAGAAAGAGGTGACTTGGTTGGAACTACAACAGGTGAGATCATTTGTGTTCTTAAACAAGTCACACAGATCAAATTACAGATACGAGATAGCTAGTGTAAGTCAACAGTCTTAACACCTAAACAGGACCATGAACGCTTGTATTGATCACAGGCTTCTGAAAATGTCTTGTTTTAAACAATTTTCTTAAGTCTGAAGATGGTATGAAAATTCCAGACTTTTTTGTCTGTGCTGATTGTGTGTATTGTGTTACCATGGTAATTGCTGAACATTCCGCCTTTAGAGATGCATGTAGAACATCCCCAGTGTGATGTCACTGCAAACTATCAATTAAAAGCTGTTTAGACAAATGAGTTTCTCCTCTGTGAGATAAATTTAGTTGCCAGTTATGTTGTCTTATTTCAACTAAAGATTATTGTCAGTAATGCAGTATTATAGTTCAGTTAAATGCTTATTTCTGTCTGTTGCCTTTTTCAGATTTTTACAAACAAATGCTCTAAAGGTGGTTGTAAGCAGAAGGAAATGATGCGAGTGACATGTGATCAATGTCATTTAAATTATTGTCTTAAACACCGTAATCCATTAGACCATGATTGTAAAACGGATGGAAAACCTCTGTCCAAATCGGGGTATGTGATAATCCACTGTGATATTTCCATATTAAATTATTGTGTGTTATTGAGATTTATTGTTTTTCATGTTCAGACACGCTGCATTAATGAGATCCCATGGTGCTTCCTCTACCTCAGCCTCTGGGTCGAGTTCCTCCTCTTCAGGGAGCTCTAGACCTGTATCTAATGGAGTTAGCACAAGTAATAGAAGCAGCACTAGTAGGTAAGCTCTTGTAACTTGTTTTGAGCCCGAGTAATAATGCTTCTGCTGCTTTAATCAACTTTATTTCTTTTAGCACGGCCCAGCGAATCCCAACTTCAGTTTCAGCACACAGTGTAATACCTCCTTCAGTGTCTTTCCAAGCCGGCCTGGTGAGCATTCGAGCAGAGACTTGGAGATGTTCTTCTGTGATGAAAGTCTAAGTGTTGCCACTCGTGCTATGATTACAGACAGAAGAGCAGGCTTTACAAAGAGCCCTGGAGATGTCTCTAGCAGAGTCAAGACCGCCTGTCCAGCCCACTCTTAGGTAAGCACAGTTACACCACACTGCAGAAACATATACTTTTCTATGTACACCCAGTAAATGGTCAAATACATACAATAGCAATTTTCATCAGACTGTTAGACTCTAAGAAGTTCCAGATAACAGGTTCATTGATTTGTGCGCTCACTCCTCCTGTCTCTTCTACTGCATTAATGCAGTGCAGTTCAGCTGCAGTATGAGTGGATTCTGCAGATACAACATAATTTACCAGACTGTCGATGGAAGCTTAACTTTTTACATTTGTGTTTTTGTGTGTTGATTTTTAGCCACATTAAAAGTAAATGTAGAATGAGTGCACCCTTTTAAACTTATTTTATATGTACTATTTTTTATAACCAGAAAATCCTATTGAGGTTACTTATGTCTTGTTTTGGGGAGTCCAGTACATAAATACAGCAGCACAGTGCAGTCTCCACATCAAGACCACATAAACAAATGCACATAACACTTTCAGAATTTACTTAAACTGACTAAAATTATGTAGCAAACGATATAGCAAAAATAAAACCGGTAATAATGCTTGATCACTTGTCCTGAAATCAAAGTTTATTTTTATGGATGACATTTTTTTTTCTCAGTTTATATTTTTTGCTATAGTCATATCTTTTTTGTTCCTAGTTTGTGATGTGTTCTCTGACAATGGCAAATAAACTTTTCTGAACAAGAATATAGAATAATAGTTTAGATAATAACTTTTTGATGGTCAGGACAAAATTGAATGACGTCAGTTTGTGTCTCGTAGTCCTCAGGAGCAGGAGGATCTGGCTCTAGCTCAGGCTCTCGCTGCCAGTGAAGAAGAATACCGGCGTCAGCAGCAGAGACAACAGGTACCGGGAAAGATTAGCCGTCCGTAGCATGCTTTAACATGTAGGTACACTGTTGTCATGGAAACGCTCACTCCGATCTACTCTTAGGCCATGTCCACACGTAGCCGGGTATTTTTAAAACCGAACATTTCCCCCCCTCCGTTTATAAAATTGTTTTATCCACACCACCTCGTCTTCAAAAAAAATACCTTCCACACATAACCGAACATCTGCGTTTTCAACCACATTCATTCACATTCCAAACCTGTAGATGGCGTTATTTCCATTGAGCCCTCACTTCGCCGTCACTTCCGCCTAAACTTAAACAACAGAAAACATGGCGCCGAGCTCCTTTGTCTGGACAGACTCGGAGTCAGAATTGCTCCTAAACACAGTTTTGGAGCAATTCTGCTCTCAACACACACACAGCTCTCAAGAAACGACTCCGGTCCATAGTCTGCTTTGGCTTTTGCAGTCGCCTAAACAAATGTCGCACGTTTGACGTCAGGGCAGATTCATATTTTTTGGCGCAGACAGTGACGTTTTAAAACACAAAACCCCAGTTATCTCTGTCCACACAAACAGGCATAAACGGAGTTTTCAAAAATCTTCCCTTTGGCCGGAGTTTTCCCTGAATACTCGTTTCTGATGTGTGTTCGTGTGGATGACAGGTCAAAACACAGCAAAACATCTTCGGTTTATCAGATACCCGGCTACGTGTGGACAAGGCCTCTAACATGCCTTTGAGACACACGAGAAACTCTGTATTTGATCAGAGGGTTCACAGGAAGTGCCGTTGTCCTAAAATCCTTCCATTTGTTTCCAGGGTAGAGAGTCTAAACAGTCTAACTGCAGCCTTTGCTAAGAACCCAACCACCATTTTGTCCACCAGCTGTTCTATAAGCCACTACTGCACGCATGGAGATCACCTTCAAGCATCGAAGATTGTTTTAATCAAAAACGAAGATGTTATACGCCTTTTACTATAGAAGCACATATTTTCAACAGCTATGATTTGCTTTGTACATATTTTATAAGCCGATCATGAACCCATTGTATTACCACATATGGATAATGGAATAAATTATTTAATGATTCACCCTGAAGTCTCTGTCAGTGCTCGCTTGTTTGATGACCCAATTTAAAACATTGGGGAATTGTGGGTGAGAATATTAACACCAAGACATTAGTTCTGGACTTCAATAAATTCAGTATCTATTACAATAAGGAATGTGCCAGCAAATAACTCATATCTAACTCACTTGAGGGCATGTGGGGATAACCAGGAAACCATCTCTCTGCTGGTTGCCTTAAGCATAGTTGAATATAATGCTAATAATAAATAAATAATAAATTAAAATTATAATTAAGCATATAAGCTTGTCTAACAACAGTCAAGATCTTGGAAAAGGCAGTTAAATATCAAAACTTAGATATTTGACATTTTACTTGGGACAACTGGAATTACATATGTTAACTTGTCACTGTGTCAAATCGTTATATTTGCCAAGTGTTATTGTTGAGTTTTGTGCAATTTTACAGAAAATGGACCTGACAATTACTATTTTTGCCCAGCAGGGGGCAATAGAATAACACTCAGGAAATTCAAGATAATATTTTTAGTTTTATTCACTAGACGTGCCTAAAATATCGCGCTGGCCTCCCTGTCATTTAGTGAGTGAAAGCCATGAAAGGCATCTGATTTTGATGCGAGTCTCAAAAGCCAAGCGTTTTCAAAGGGAATGTGACAACTGTCCAAACTCAATGTCATTCTTTAATCACTAGAGGTGAGGGTCAAAAGACTTGCTCAACCTATTGCATTTACTTTGCATCATTAAGGTCCTGCATTATCAGAATCTAAAAACGTGCTTGGTTTCAGTCGTACTTGTGATTCAGTGCACATCTAAACAAATTACGCAGTATTATCTGTCTGATTTCGATGTGTCTGCAGATTTCCATATGAATGAGGGCTGTATTAAAAACTGAGTGCTCTGCCTAAAGTTCGGACCACTCATCTCCATGGATAAAATATGGAGTATCAAACATTTCTGCTTGAGTTCAGGGTTTTCACCTTTAACCTACAGTGGGCACAGTCAAAACCTGCAGGTATAGTTAATTCTGCAATAGAAACCAGATTAAAATTACTTTTAGGATTAAACCAGTGAAATGTGTTTGGTCTCCTGTTTTTGTACTTTCTTTATTTTATATATATATAGTATTTATATTTCAACTCTCTTGTAAATTTTGTACATATGTTTATTCACTTTATATTATTATTTTTTATTATTATTTCTATTTTAATTTATCTTAATTGCATCACACTTTTTTTCCTTTTTTTGCACTAAACTGTCCTGGAGCTACTGTGATCAATAAAGTCCTATCTTATCTCTTATCTTATCCTAGTTAAAGGAGCACTATGTAACTTTTCTGTTGGAGGGCCACCTGTATGTCTCCATGGAGATTTTATTACTTTGCTCTGAATGTTCCCCAGTACTGAGACGAGCGGGATATGACCAGCCCAAGTGACAAGTGTTTTTGAGTCAAACCTAAGACCTGAAATTGTATTCAAATTTTATTTATGGTCTTAATTCTACACTTATGGAGTTCTTTTTTGTCATATTCTTAAACAGTTTCTCCCAGGTGTTTGTTGCCTCCGACTGCTCCGGTTCCTCTGGAGCTGTGACTCATAATACTGCAGTGTAAAAACATACTGTACAGTCAAAGGGCAAATGAAGCTAATCTTTGAGCGCACTGGTGTCATCAGAGCTTCAATCATATTTCCATGTTTTTTTGAAAGCTTTATTAAACAGAAATATAGAACGAAATGGTTAATAATATATGACGCTAACAAGCTTCTGCTCGTAAAATCGATTCCAGTAAAAAAAGTCAATTAGATACATTGAGAAGAACAGATGGCAGGAACAGAGACGAGCTTAAGACACAGTCTGTAATCAGGAGAACAGATGCATCACCTGTTAACCTGACAGCACTGAAACCTTATTCTAAATAACACCAGCCAATGAGATACACAATATTTATCAGCCAAATATAGAAAGGAAAACAAAGTATTTTTGTCTAATTGTGTTCTCGTTCCACACCATAAAATCTGTAACACGAGCGCTTTATTTGAGACAAAAGCGCTTTATTTGAGACAAAAGCGCTTTATTTTAGACAAAAGTGACAATTTAAATATGTACTGGCAACTCTTCCACAGTAATTGGAGAATAATTTAACTCAAACGCTAAATCCTTTGTAAGCTTTAAACTCCACTTGGAGAAAATATGTTTTTACCTTGTCTTACAAGCAAAGGAAAGGATTTCAGAAAGTTATTATAAGACGACTTCTCTGAATCCATAAGCATAGACACAAAAGAGAAATGTCCCTGCGAGCAGTAATATGAAAAGTCCAGGCACTTCTGCTGCAGTGGTGTTGGAAAAAAAGCCTTGACGGGTTCTGGGAATTGGGCCATAATTATATCCTATATAATCAATGTCATGTATTGAATTGGCAGCTTGTCAATAGGCTTTATTGCTTTTCCAAGAAAAATGTGTTACTGGAACCAGTGGGATTTTTTTTTCACTTACTGCTGAATGTACGAAAGATCTAAAAACAACTCGGTAGATTTCACATAACATGATCCACACCGACCCTTTGTAAACATGCTTACTGTCATGACGCCACACCTGTTAGACATGATTGCAAATTGTATTTTTCAATTTCCGCTGGAACAACTCCTCAGTTCTGTTGGCCACATCTCTATGGGGGTCGTCGCCATAGCGATAGAGGTGTGCAGGGCCCAGCTGGGGGCTCTTGAACCTGAAAATGAAGAGGAAAAACACTATTTTTTGACCAGCATCTCCATGTTCTCACCAGGAAAATAGAGTCAATACTTGTCAAAGCATTGGGTTTCAGTATGTCTATGTAAAGGTAAAAGGTATAACTTTTAAAGGGGACTTATTTTGTAAACTAGACTTTGTTATAACCGTGGTCCCTCATCATTAATTTATTCAGTGTTTGGTTTTTTGGTTGGTGATTCATGCATATTTGACTAATCCTGTATCGTCCTGTATTTGAGGCTTGAGTGTTTTCTGTCCACTTCTACCGCAGTGAAAACAAGTGTTACAATGGCCGTTATGAAGAGCCATTATTGACATTATTTAAACAGGAATTTTATTTCTGCCATTTTTGAGCCATATGGCTAGTTTAAAATGATGATCTATGTATGTTATTAGTTTAATATCAAGTACTTGAAAATGCCTAATGTTATCTTTAAGGTGATCAAAGTTTAGGCATAATAACCCCGTAAGTTTTTTTATTCTTCCCTGTATTTTTTCTTCACGTAGAGTAAGAGACAGAATAATGCATTTACTTATGGTCCTACAGTGGGGATCGAAAGACTGGGCAGCCCAGGTTAAAAAAAAAAATGTATTAATGTGCATAAAGAAGATGGAAAAATCTCCAAAAGCATCAAATTACAGTTGAGACATTCCTAATTTGCCAGTAGTTTAACTTTTATTTACATCATTTCCAGACATTCACAATAACAGAAAACAAAAGTCTGCAAAAGTTTGGGCACCTGCAGAGTTAATACCTTGTACTGCTCCCTTTGGCAAGTCTCACAGCTTGGAAATGCTTTTTGTAGCCACCCAAGAGTCTTTCGGTTCTTGTTTGAGGAATCTTCTCCCATTCTTTCTTACAAAAGTCTTCCAGTTCTTTGAGTTTTCTAAGCTGTCTGTCACGCGCTGCTCTTTTAAGGTCAATCCATAGATTTTCAATTATGTTGAGGTCAGGACATTGCGAAGGCCGTGGCAAAACCTTCAGTTTATTGATGAAATCCGCCGTGGATCTTGAGGTGTGTGTATAGGATCATTATACATTTGCAGAAGCCGTCCTCTCTTTAACTTCAGCTTTTTCACAGATGGCATCAAGATAGAAACGTTCCCTGTGCCACTGGCTGCAAAACAACTCCAAAGCCTGACTGATCCACCCCCATGCGTAACAGCTGGACAGAGGTTTTTTTTTTCCATTAAATTCTGTGCCCTTTCTTCTCCAAATGTACCTTTGCTCATTCCGGCCAAAAAGTTCTATTTCAACCTCATCGGTCCACAGAACTTGTTTCCAAAACGCATCAGGCTTGTCTTGATGTTCATTTGCAAACTTTAAACGCTGATTTTTGAGGTGAGGACGTAGAAGAGGTTTTTTTCTGACGACTCTTCCACGATGACCATATTTATACAGGCATCTCTTTACCACAACTCCACTGTCTGCCAGGTCTTTCTGGAGGGATCGTGCAGTCAGACGTGGGTTTTGACTTACTTTTCTCACAGTCCTGCGAGCTGTTCTGTCTGATGTTTTTCTTGGTCTTCCAGATTTTGCTTTAACTTCCACTGTTCTCGATGACTGCCATTTCTTTATTACATTACGAACAGAGGATATTGGCATCTGAATACGCTTTGCTATCTTCTTATCGCTTTCTCCTGCTGTGTGAGCGCCAACTATTTTCAGTTTCAGTGCTTTAGACAACTGCTTAGAAGAACCCAGAAGTTGCTGATTGTTGGGACAGGGTCAGATGAGTCTGGGCATCTAAAACCTTTGAGACTTCATCACCTGGTCTTTCCAGCAGTGACTGTGAACAATCCAAGACACTGCCTCAGCTTTCCAAAGGGGGCGGTGCTATAAACTCTGTAGGTGCCCAAACTTTTACAGATGTTTTTTTTTTCCCTTTTCTGTTATTTTCAGAGTGTAAACAAACGAAAGAAGATCTGACTTTTTAAAATAGTTTATAAGAATGTCTAATCTGTAATTTGATGCCTTCTGGAGATGTTTCCCATCTTTCCTTGGCTTCTTTTTGCACATTAAAATAAATTTTAACCCGGGGTGCCCAAACTTTCGATCCCCACTGTATATTAAACAAAAATCGACACTTTAAGCAATGTTAGAATGTTATTACCTCATCAAAAACACCAAAATATACCCGAGTAATCCTTTATTATTAGTCTGTCTACATCTCCAAAGCTCAAAATGCTGTGTTCCACCTTGTGATGTCAGTAAGCAGTAGTTTAAGTTAACAGGTGCCTTTTTACCTTTAGTTCAGCAGAGATGGGCATTTCCAGGGCTGAAATCATCCAAATGATTCTAGCGAAGGTGTGTGGAGTTTAAAAACACAGTGGAGCACTTCCTGTATTGCCACATGACATCACAAGGTGGAACAAAGTGTTTTCAGTTTGAGAGAAGAACTCAAGCCTAAATATGCAGGATTTGTGTGTTGAATGAAGCTAAACAACTGTGTACGACTGATGAGGAAACAACATTATAACATAAATTAGAAAATAGTGTAATATGGGCTCTTTAAGATGGATTATTTTATTTTATTTTAAATGCACCATCAATAAAGGTACATTAACCACTGCCCTCCGTGTGGGATTGTGCAACGTGAACCATTGCCATAGCAACAAAAAGAGCCACAGTGAGGAGAGTCCAGATTGTGCACATTTGGACACAGCAAAACACCCGAGTTTGGCAACAGAATCTAGATTTAGAACAAGTTTTAAGTGTTTCTGCACAAAGAGTTTTACATGAGAGTATGAAACAGGCACTGGAAAGTACATTATCAGCCTAAAAAATATAAAAGTAGGAATTTCAACCACAAAGTGTATAAAAAATCTGTAATTTATCTCCAGCTCTGAGTATCAAATGGAGGAGTTTATTGCATTAAATAAACGAAACTAAACAAAACTAGAATAGTGCAGTAACATTACCCAGTTTAAAATAGCATCCTAGGTCTGGTTGTCAATTTTCATATTAAGTTTTCTAGACGGATGTTACAGAATAAAACTTTATAACATTCCAGATGGTTTGTAGAAGTTATTGTGCACCTGGACACAGGGGTCGTATAAAATGATCCAGTCTCGTTGCTTTGGTTTAATAATAAAAAACCAACAAAACCCTTCATTTGGGTTCCAGTGGAGCTTCAATAAATACATTCATAATATAAAGAGTACTTTAAAACCCCGCACATACGACTGCTGAATAAGTTAGAACTTTGTTGCAGAAAAACTGAACAGACGAGTGGGGTTAAGTGTGGACAAGTGCTGCGAGTGAGTGAATGGCCATTATGAATAAAAGCCTCAGCCGCTATAGGCACAGGCAGAATCTCCACTGACCTGAATGACAGAGTTTTATCAACTGCAAACACATAGAAACGTGGCTGATGCATTACTGCAATATGTTTTGGTGTGCGAGCCTGTTGGGAGAGTTGTGAAAGCTTAGATGAGTTAGAGCAAGTGCATAACAGCTGCATTTTACACGTCACTGCAGATCGTTTTCGGAAAATCTTTAGGAGATTTACTGTTTCTGAAAGACATAGTCAAACCTGCAGTGCTGATCTCACGGCTTTAAGTCCCTTCAGCCGATGACAACCACATCTGTAGAATTAATGGCACCACTTCTTGGGGCTATTGTGATAAAAATGATTTCAGTTTTGTTATTTTGTTTTTCACTGATGCTTTGCAGTGACATTATGATGGTGTTCTATGTTGTTTCTTGTTTCTACGGTGGAAAGAAATAGCAAGTGTCTGAATGCAAATCGGGCTGATATACACCTAAGGAATGTACATTATGTCTTTATTATATGAACTTAAATATCCTCCAAAACTGGGAAAATCTCTAACAGAAAACAAGCTGGGTATAAATGCACAAACAGGCTCAAATGCTGAATGAATAATTCAGAATCAGATAATACAGAATGCCTAATGCCAACAACAGGATATGTTCAGATACAGAGCTGGAGAGTGGAGGTTATATAAATTACCTCGGGATGATTAGGGAATGAACGGCGACTGCAGGAAAAACAGAGACTGGATCAGGCTTGGGGAAATGGAGCTGGATCGGGGATAAACATGTAAACAACAGGCAAAACTGTGCAAACATTAACATTAAACACGGTCAAAAAAGCTTTAAGATACTCTGAAAACTCAAGGGAAAATACAAAATAGATTTAAACAACATATTTCCTGGATTTCCTGAGCAGCGCGAGTCCTCACGGGGACATTTTTTCACAAAATGATGAGTGACTAACTGAAGAGTGAGTGACTGTAATTGTATGTGTAAGAGACTTGTAAAAGAGCACAGCATCAGCTCTTCTGCTGTAATTAAAGTCAGTTTCGTCAGATTAAAGTGTAACTACAGCTTCACATGGAGTACCGCCTCCACTTAGCATCACACCCCCAGGGAAATGTTGATGAAGATGTTGAACTGGCAGTTTTTGTTGCATGTGGATGGGCCCAGTCAACAAATGTGTGATCTGAAATAACACCATGATGTGTCCTGTCCTCCAGCTCAGTGTTAAACTATAGAAATTCTTGAATGTTGTGATATCGCGTGAACCCCTCCTACACTTATCATGTAATGTTTTAATCATTTGCCCCCTCTGCTATGGCGATAACTGAGAAAAAACATCACAGCTTCTTCTATCGACCACCAGAGATAATAATATGTCCAAGTGTATTTAGTCCAGACATGCCGCAAAGACAAAATTAAACTTCAAGCAAAAAGCAGTCGTAGGTTAAAGGACAAGTAGCCTGCGTTATTGTGACTCGTCTTTAAAGATTCAGTATTACGCAAAATGGACTCTTGTGAGCTTTAAACCATGTTATAATATAGTTATTTCCTCAAAAACATGCCTGAGTTTTGTTTTGTTCACACAGTAAGTCCAGGTATGTTTTTGATGAAGAAACAACTTTATAACACAGATCAAAAAACAGCATAATAATAATAAGGGTCCTTTAAACATGCTCTTGAGTAGTCATGTCTTAGAACTTAGAAAAATAATGGAAACTTAAAGGACCACACATCATTTCCAAGCTTTTTTTGTATTGGAATCTGGTGCAGCCCGCCATCTACAGGCAGCAGAGGGAATTACCACGAGGAAACAAACTGGATCATGAGGAATATGCTAAGACATTTTTGTAATAAACACAATTTGACAACAAAATGGACCTAAAAACAGTGAAGGGTTTCTATACCTGTGACCCAGCAATCCTTGAAAAATTCAAATTACATATTAGTATTTCTGAGGTTTAGAAGCAAAGGACTTTTTTTCTTCTTTTTACTGAAACCGGCATGAATCAAGATAAAAAGAACTCAAGTTAATTCGAGCTTTTTGAACCGCTCCTTCAGAAAGAATAATGTTTTTTATCATTTGTGTGTCTACCCTTTGAAAATATCAGATCTTGTTTTTTCATGTTTCAAATTACATTGATTTCAATTCAGAACCCAGATGTTATGTCCCACAGTTATTTTCAAGTTACTCTTACATGAGCAATAGTTTTCACAATTTCTTTTTATTCTCATTTGAGTAAAATAACCGAACCACCACCTGGCTCCAAATCCGGCCCTATAACCGCTACTGCTAACATCATGAGCTTCATTTGACTGGAGCCCAACGTCACTGTCCCTTCGTCCACTTCTTTGTGAGTCTATATTTGGAGCGTACAATAGGCTGTGGCTGATTGAGTGGGCGGGTTGTATGATCCTCATCTGGTAATAACATCGGGCATGTGCTTTTTGTGCTGCTACACTTGAAAACACTTGAGCTAAAGTGGCAGTGATGAGATTGTTTACATCCTTTGGAAACTGCATGAGCAGGAATCCAAATAGACCACAAGTGTCTGGTCACGTTGCTGCAGAATCTGGACACCATGTATGCAACACCAGTGGTCCTTCACATGCAAATGTAGAATAAATTCTGCTGTAGGTGTGGAGATGAGGGAGCCAAAGAAACAAGAAAACAATCAGTGTGTCAAACAATAACTGAATTAAGCAAGTATAAAAGACACATTTATCTCTATATATCCATCTATATCTATATATCTATATCTATATCTATATATCTATATCTGTATCTATATATCTATATCTATATCTATATCTGTATCTATATCTATATCTATATCTATATCTGTATCTATATCTATATCTATATATCTATATCTATATCTATATCTATAGAGAAAAAAATACCAATTATGAGGTAAAAATGTCCTATTTTAAGTGAAATTCTCTGCCAGTGCAGTAAGAAATTTTCACTTACCAAGTTTTCTTAAAACAAGACGAAATACGAATCTTGCTCTAAGCAGAAAACACGAGTTTCAAGTATTTATGGCAAGATTTTTCACCTTATTGGTTTGAGAAGGAAGTTAAAGAGGCTTAACCTGGACTGATTTAATATAAAAAGTGCTTAGAATAAGTTGTAATATCGAGATAAGATAAATCAGGATGGAATATCTTGAAACAAGTAAAAAAAATCTCATCTTATTAAGTAAAAAAGTCTTAAAATTGATCTTTTAAGATGAATCTGCTTAATTCAGGTCAGTTTAACTATGCTGTGGATTCAGAATAATCAAGTTGTGATTTTGTAGGTTTTATTTTGTATATATTTCTTTTCATATTTTATAACCAAACTATATCTCTATAACCAAACTGAAAGTCTGTATATGGTTTGCACCACTACTCACAAAATCAAGCTCCTCTAACCTATATTTCAGTGTTTCTTTGTGTATGAATGACTCTCTTCACCTGTCAGTAACACCGACCAGAGCTCAGAGAGGTGAGAATGGGGCCCAGACTACACTTCTGTGCATATGGGAAAAACATGCAGTCAAATCAGTGCAGAATGCATAAAATTAACATACATTAATCACATTTATATCTGTCTACACTACGCTCAAAGATGTTCACAGTCCAACATCAAAATATCAGAACTCTATTTTGGACACGTTGCTGGCCAATTCGGAAAACCTTTAAAGAAAAACTAAGAAATCAACATTTTTACAGCTACCCTGACTAATTCCTAATATAAAATTCACGAGAGAATTCCCTGTGCCAAAGGAAACTTCATTCTGCCAATAAACCAAACTTATAGGAGCAGAGCTTTCATTCTAATCCATGTTACATACTGAATACAGAATTAGTGTTTGGAGGAAAAATGTCCCTGTAGTTGTGAATTTTCACATGATTCTTGTTAAGTGATGATTTGCCTGGGGAAATCCGCTGAGGATGTAGCAGAGCTGAGTCTTCACTCCCATCTGGCTCCGTTCTCCTGATGGTGAGAGGGGCACAGGTGACCGTCAGACCATGAACAATCAAATTTGTAGGAGATGATTAATGGTACTTTCACTGGTAACACATGCTGCTCTCCCAGGTTGCATTAAATTAATAACACAGGGTAATAAAACATGAAGTGGTGTCATATTTTCTAATCATCTAACTTTTCTAGTGGAGAGCCTGCAGCCTGCCTGTTTTATTTAATGTTCCTCTGTATAACAATATCTTGTCTTGTATGAGTTTTATTGCTCAAAAGACCTTGAAAACATGTGTTATTTCTGACCTGTAACTTGGCCTGGCGATAATCACCTACTTGTCTCCATGGATATACAGTTTGATGCTCTACTGTGGAACATTCTAGACAAAGAAATAGCAAGGGGGCAGCCACAGGTAGAATTCCCTTCACCAAAAACATCCTTTTCCAGTCCAAACTAGCAGAATAGTGAGTACTTGAGTGCTTTTCAAGGCTGACGTGGCTCCTGTATTGACTTTTCTTCTGAATACCACCACTGAATACCACTCATTATAGTATATGACCCAATGACCCTATAAGATCCTCTTCATCATCTGCATCCCTCGGTGGAAATAAAGAGAGGAAATATGTAACTTAATTGCTGCTTCGTTGTATAATCAATGAAAATAAACGACACTTTCTTTACAGGATTATGCAAGTACATCTCCAAGAAAATGGTGCATAAAACCTGTCAGATTTGTAGGCATTAACTGTCAGGTGCTCCAGATATAACCGTAAACATCGACTGAAGCACACGGCAAGACAAGGTCAAGACACACAGTCAACAAAATAACCACATTTAAAGGTGCATTTTGTGTTATTTTTCTGGTGGAGGGTCTGGCACCTGCTTGTTTTTTATGGAAATGTCATTGCTCTGCCTGGAATGTTTTACAGTATAACATTAATCAGAATCAGAATTACTTTTATTCATCCCCGAGGGGAAATTTTCTTCATTACAGATGCAGCCGATCAAGAGCATGTAGACAGAATCAAGTTTCAAAAATAAGATAAGATAAATACAATAAGATAAAAGATAAAAAATAGTTCTCTCTGGGAAATCAGTGACATATTTTTACAACTATATACATGTGTGAGCAGGAACAGGATAAAGTAGAATACAGTAGTTTGTGATTTAAACAGCTCTATTTAATACTTTTCTCAGTTACGGGTGGTTGAATAGCTGAAAAATACCTAGGAAAACAGGCCTCTCCGCAGATCTGACCTGTAACTGGATCTGGTTTGGTCCTCGTGAAGATAAACGGGTTTAATGCCACACTGTGAAACATTCCAGACAAAGTAATAACGTCTCCATGGAGAAAAGCATTACGCAGAACTTCCACTGGAAAAGTTACACAATGCATCTTTAATGCACCAGTTATTGAATAACGCCGTAGAAATATGCAATTTGAATATAACAACAAAAAACCGATCGGGTAATATTACAATTTATATATAATATTCCTGACACTGAACTCACAGCGTTTGTCTAAAATACGCTTTTACTGTGTGTCTTTGAAATAGACCTTGGCTATTTTCCCTCCAAAAATGTATGTTTTATTTGGTTTTTGACACATTGACTTCCTTTTGCTTCAAGCTTTAGTTGGTGTGGACGGCTGTGCCTTTGGGGGTTTGGGTCTGAAACAGTACGAGTTGCCAAGAAAGACTCAGTTGAGCTCCCGGCTTCAAGATAATATGTATTTCATCAAACGCAAAAACAGATGCACAAATACAGGAAAAAGCCACGGTCTGCAATGTAACACAACTGCTAAATTAAAGACGCTCTACTTTTTCTTTATGTGTAGAAAATCCACCACCTGCTTAGGGATTTGCTGCTCTTAGTGTTCACAACTTGGGATTAAAGTTACTGTCTCCATATAGACAAGCAGTTAACAGGTCAGATCTGCGAAGAGGTGATTTTTTTTTATTTTATTTTATTTATTTTGCTTATTATTGCCTCAAAAACTAAATACATTTTCTTTTAAACTAAACCAGTCAACAGATTCACTGGAGCTACTGCCAACCCAAAATAGCAGTGGATCTGAAACAGGTTTGCCAGGGGTTTACTTCTTATTTTCAGTGTTTTGGTGCATTTGTCTGTTTGAGATCATCTTCATGACTTACACTGTCTTGCACATGTCATTTTTTGGTGAGGGGGTCCGCAACCTCCATGGGGATATTATTTATATGCCTAGAATGTTCCACAATATTGCACTGAACGTGTCTCTGTGGCATTTATTCAGTGACACGTTTTTCCAAGGCTTTTCTCTTCTGGTTCTTGGCGAGGGTGGACGGCTTTTTCTCTCCTCTCCTGCCCCCTGATCTTTCCTGCTTTGTTTCTATGTCTCGTCTTGTCTAATGTGTCTTATTCCTCGACTCTCTCCGTTTGCCCGCTGGACCATCTCCACCTCCCTGACTCCTCCTCCCGCTGCAATGTCCTGTCATAATTTATATATATGTTCCTTTTGTTGTTCCTCCTTTATTTTCCTTTTTCTCTGCAGTAGTTAGTTATAGTTATTATAGTTAGTACAGAGAGTTATGAAAGATAGTCTAGAGATAGATAGAAAGAGCTATTAAAGACGGTAGTAATCTCATAGTTTCCTATTTCAGTTAGTGGTAAATAAAGATAATTATGTCACAGTTAGATTCACTTGTTTAGTTCATCTTTATGTGGGATTATAATCTCTAGACTCGTCTGTTTAGTTTAGCTTTGTGGGGGGTGGAGGGTGGAGGGGAAATGTGGGATTGTTCTTTTTTAATCACTGTAAAGCGCTTTGTGTTGCGTTTTTGTATGAAAACCGCTCTATAAATAAAGTTATTGATTGATACAAGTAAAAAACATACATTCTTACTGCGAGATGCTTTAGCCTCTCCACAGATTTGCCCTCCAACTTGACTTGGTGGCATTGCCTGTTTGTCTTCATGGAAATGATAGTGCCACACTGGGGACGTTCCAGACTAAGACGGTATTTTGAAATGGCAAATGGTCACATTTTTATACAGCGCTTTCCCACCTTCAAGGCACTCAAATGTTTTACCTGAAGAAACCACTCACGCCTCCACACACACTCATACTTCAGTGTACACAGACTCCAGGGGCGAAGTACTGCAGGTTAAGTGTCTTGTCTGAGGATACGATAACAACTGTGAGAGCTGGAGTCGCACCACCAACCTGTGGGTCAGTGGATTTGACCGGATCTACCGATGAAGTTTAACTCATGAGCTGGATTCAAACCATCAGCCTTTGGATCGCTGCACAAACGTTCTACCTACTACTATGAAAACTGTCATTTTTCTGGTGGAAGGACTGCACCAGAAAAAGTCACACACTTACGCACCTTTAATGAACAAAATAAAAGCAGAAAAAAGTGCCTCAAATCACCATGTTGTGAATTATAATTGAGTTATGCCCTGAGAGCCCTGGTGTTTGGATTATGTGTAGAAGCACCATGCCACAGCAAATGAGTGCAATCAATTACAGATCCAAGTCCTGTTAGCAGAAGCAGACAAAGGTTAAAAGCAAACACTATACTGCACACGACCTTCCCATTATATTTCTAATAAAGACACTCAGTCATGGCCGCCAGTACTGTGGAAACGTCTGTGTAATACACAGGAAAACATGTCTTTCTGATTTAAAGCTATATTTAAGAAAAAATGCAGTAAGTAATGGGTGAGTACAAAAGAATGTGCTCCAAATAACTGTTTTATTCCACTACTGTCCAAATGAATGACCAAGATGACAGCTCAGGGGCTATAGAAACGCAATTATATTTAACACAGTGACCTTTATATACATACAGAAAACATCAAATATATGACGTAAGATGTATAGAACTTTTGCTTTACATATTTTATAACCAAATCCTCAAATTATCCACCTTTTGCTTTGTTGGAAAATATTTAGTTATTTAACATTTTTGTCTTTCTGAATAATTGCAAATAGCTTCATATATTTGAGGTCTTCTGTGTGTAACTAAAACGTAGAAACAGTAAGAAAAAGAAACACTGAATGACACTCTGTTCATACTTTGTGCAAATTAAACATACACGACCAGTGAAAAATTTGAAGATTTTTGAAGATTTGACTTTTCTTTTTCTTTGCTACATAATTCCATACATTTTTCTTCATATATTGATGTCTTCTATATGTATACCAAATGTAAAAAGTGATTAAAAACACATAATAATTTACTGCTGTGTGGAATCACGCCAGTGTCAATCACCACAGAGACCCCAAAGTGAAAAGAAGAGTTGGCACTGGCATAAATGTTAAAGGTCCAATATGCAACTTTTCACCACCTGCTTGCATGAAGTTGTTGCTTTGCCTGAAATGTATGACTTTCACTTTATACATCTTGCATTTAAACGTTTAACAGTGTTTATATTGTTTACAGAATACCTTGATTCTTACTGTGAGCAAGGGCGCCTCTCCGTAGACAGGACTTGTAACTTGGCCTGGTTGTGCCACCTGCTTGTCTCCATGGAGGTAAATGAGTTTAATGCTATACTGTGGAACATAAAGATAAGATAAGATAAAATATAGGCATGATTATCTCGTTATTGCATTTGTAAGTTGGCACAGAAAGTTACTGTATATTTTAAAACAAATCATGAATATTTGCTTTTTTGACCTTCAGTTCTACAGTTTGTTGGTGATAATCAATTACCGACGCGTTAGTTCTAAATTTAGCTCTGCCCCTCCTTCACTGTCTTGTCTGTCTCGTATCAGGCGCTCGGCTGGAGGCTGTGTCAGATACTGCAGCCACAAGCGTCGCTCCCGTGATTTCCAGTGTGTACGTGAAAGCGACCGCGTTTACAGTGAGAGACTCCGCCCCAAGACACTGGTGACTTCTGCGTGTTTTTGTCCCTGCAGCTCACACACGACTATATATTACGTAAATGATCTGAAAACTCCATGTTCTCACAGTGGGGGGTGAGTATGTCTGACATTATGCAACGTTTCACTTAGTGTGGATGGAGCTATGTCCAAATCTCACAGTAAAAACACAGTCAGCGTTGGAAGGTATTCAAGTAAAGTACAGTACTTAAGAACATTTTTTAAGTATCTATAATTTACTTGAGTACAGTGGAACCTTTATACTTTTACTTCATCACATTTGAGAGCATGTATCTGTACTTTTTACTCCACTACATTTTAAATTTAGACTGAAAAGTTAAAAGTACTTTTAATTTGAGTTAACATCTCAACTTTGAGCAAACCAAATACACAAAAACTGCAAAAAACAGAAAAAAGAAAGAAAGAAATCAATAGAATCATTTAAATCAGCTAAATCCTTTATCATGTCACTACATCTGATCCTTTAATAGTTTTAAAAATCTCTGCAAAATACTTTTTACTCTTAAAGAACATTTTTAAATAAGTTCTTTAATGCTTTTAGTTTACTTAATACTTTA
The DNA here is from genome assembly GCA_034769755.1 of Odontamblyopus lacepedii. Classification (NCBI taxonomy): domain Eukaryota; kingdom Metazoa; phylum Chordata; class Actinopteri; order Gobiiformes; family Gobiidae; genus Odontamblyopus; species Odontamblyopus lacepedii. The sequence goes on along the minus strand of CM068351.1, from coordinate 36,023,627 downwards.
AGTTTTTTAATGTTTTTTCATGTGATTCTTGAGTAATCTTTTGCTCCTGTTTCTATACTCTTATTGCTAACAGTTATTTTCACATCTTGTCGGGGCTAAAATGGAAACAAGAATCATGTTAGATCCTTCTGTTTGGGTTTGGATCATTGTGAGAAATCCAGTGTTAATAAACTCTGTGTAAGGTTCACATTGTCATTGAGTTGTAATACCAGAAGTACGTGGGCTATTGTGTGTAATGTAGTTTAAAAAGCTTCAAATTTGCTGTAATAATTTCAGAAAATCCACACAATTTTAACTTTAGAATTTTTTTTAAGACTACTTTAAGCTCCGGAAAGCCCATATAAACATAGGCCAGGACTCAATTTCTGTATTTTCACAATTCAACCTCAGCAAATCCTACCATAGACGTCTGACCTGCCCCTCAGCTCAGTTTTATACTGTGGACTATTTGCAAATCTCAAGTCAAATCCAACATTCGCACTTCTTGAATTATTGTTTCAAAATTAATCTCCCAAACCACCTGGAACAATCAATAGGCCTAATATTATGGTGTTGTTTTTCACTGCTATAATTAAAACGATACAGTAGCTTAATCTGAACCATCTGCCTGTACATTTCTCAACAAAACACAAGGCCACATATGGACAATCAGGTGCTTCATCTGCATTGGTTTCCATAGCAACCACATATTAATGGTGAGCAGCCTTTAGTGCAAACTAATATCGTGCACCTACTCAGCCCTACAGGACAGCCCAGAGAGACAGAGATGAAAGTGTCAGCAGCAGTCTGGGAAACTGTATTTCATAAGACCACTTCAGGGCTGTGTTGTTTTTAGTTTAAATTTTCATCCAATTGTTTTGATTTACTTACTGCATTTGTGATATTTTGCAGTGACATGTTCTACATGTATTTCTATTGCCAGAATGTTCAGCAGTTACCACTGTGACATAAAAAAAAAAGTTAATTGTCAATTCTTCATACAAAAAACATATAAAGAATTGAAACTGTGTTTCTCACTTTGATGCGTATAAATAAATAATAAACGTAAAAAGTAGAAAAGGCACATAAGACATAAGGGGGTGAGGGGGGTCTGAGTCTAACTGTTCTTTGGGGAGTTCTGTTCTTGGGGAGACACAGATTTCTTGCTTCCTGGCAGCCTGGTGGGTAGAGAGGGGAGAGAGTTCAGCATCCTAACAGCCTGGTGGATGAAGCTGTTAGTGAGTCTGGTGTTGCAGGATGGGAGGCTCCTGTACCTCCTCCCAGAGGGCAGGAGGCTGAACAGATTGTGTGTGGGGTGGCTTGCACCACCCACAATTTTGATGCAAATATGAATGCAAATACAATACAACTGTGATGCACACATAAGCAAAACAAGTTTTAAGAAAACTCAAAGAAATACAAAAGTACAAAATGTTTCTGTTCAAACTGTGCTCATACGAAAGTGTAATACAGCCTCAGACAGAGCAGAGCCTACAGTTAGCATCATAATGTAATGGGAATGTTGACATCAGCTGTAGGAGTGGAGAAAAGTCATGGTGGATTTATATCCTTTAGTCAGGTTACACATCAGATATTACAGTGAGTATAATAAGTATGAATGAGCAGCCCTTCAATTTCATGAAAAGAAACCAGTGTTTTCTTTGTGTCAGCCCCATGTCTGGAAAAACAGTTTTAGCACATGGTAGTACAGAATGTGTATTTTTCATGTAGTGTGAAGACAAATCCATATGCTAAAGAACCATATTTTGTTTAATGCTGTTGAGGAGAAAAGGCGGTGCAATGATAATAAACAAATAGTTTATTCACTCCACACTGTACAACAAAAGGCTCTGTGTGTGTTTTTGTTTATTAGTCAACAATAAACATACATTGACCTACTTAAAGTTTAATTTCATGGTTGTTAGTTTGAAAAGGGCAATGCGCCATTTTTCACAAGTTCATTTAGGGACAATGAGTGACTCAGCAGCCTTGGGAAATACCTCACACAAAATGAAGTGAAATTGAATTTCTTGCATAAATTGTCACATTTGGGCTCGGTCGATCTTGGAGGAAAGTGTCCTCAGTTATTATTTACAGTACTGAATAAGACATATATGGGCAAAGAATGCAAAGATTAAGGTGCTTTGTGCGGTTGAATCTGGTAGACGTGTAGGGAATGTCAATATGCAGATAATGTGCTTGTTAGTTTCACATCTGTTTCGCGGTGGTGATTGTATTCCCTAAAAATCAGTTCCAACATCATGGTCAAAAACTACGGCCTCAAAAACCCGAATCAGTCAGAGAGAAAGGAACTGCTTTACATGTAACAGGAAAAGTTTTGTCCTCACTCCCGTTCTGCATTTTTAAAGTCAAAAGGGTGACCAGTTTTGGCAGTCAATCCTCAGATGGGACCAAAGGACACCGGCCCAGAATTTTGAGAATGAAAAATGTCTGTAAAAACACATTATTATTCTATGGCTCTTTCCAGTTTCTCAGCGTCGCCATTTTTGTGCATTACTCCTTCACTACACTCACTGGTTATTACATAGTGTCCATGGTTGACTATTAGCCCCTGTGAAGATTGCTCATGGTAAATGGCACCATTTTTATAGAGTGCTTTTCCATTTTTAAGGTACTCTAAGAGCTTTATTTCAACCACGTACCCATTCACACGCACTCGTTCACCAGTGAAAGCAAACACTGAGGATGAGACTGGTTATGTGTCTTATCTAAGGACACAGTGGCAGCATTTATCTGCAGGAACTGGAATCGCACCACCAACCCGTGGGTCAGTGGATCCGACGTTCTGCTAATGATGTTTATATCCAGAATAGAGGATTCGAACCGCCAACCTGCACTGAGCTCCGAAAAAAAAAACAACTCGAGTCACTAGGGCTTCCTCTAGAGGAGAGTGCAACGTTCCAAAATGTAGGACGTCGTTCACCAAATCGTCTCTCTCTATTGTTGCTGTGAGTCAGTGGAATAGTTTGCCAAATGAGATTACAACATGCACGAGTTTTCAAAAGTTCGCACATGTGACAAAGAAATGGCTCATATCAAAGCAAGTCTGCACCCATTAGTGAATGTGTATGAAAGAAAGAGTATTTGTATATTCGATACTGAGTGATTGTCTGTGTGAACAAATTGCTATGGTTGTGTTTGTGTGTGTGTAAACTGAACGTTTTTATAAATGGCGTATTTGAGGGGAGAGATGTGTTGTATTCGATGTATGCACCATATGTTTATAGGTTTTTCATCCGACTACACTAAACTGTTACTCCTGTTTAACATCAGCCTGTCCAGGGACTACAGGTGGAAATTAGCATTTTTGCTATAACCTGGCACCAAACATCTTTCCTGTTTTTAAGGTCAGTGTAATTGTTGTGCGCTGTCCCTGTTCAAATAAAAGCACACCATACCATACCATACCTTCGGATCACTTTACCAAACACTGGACCAACTGAGCTACTGTCACTGATCACTGTGACTCACTCAAACACCACATTCACACTGGGCAGGTGGGTGAAATGTCTTGCCCAAGAACACAGCCACAATATGTGAACCTTCTGGTAGGTGGGTATGCTAATGCATCTGTTGCCTGTTGATGAAACCTCTTGCCTAGTAGTATTAAGGGGGGTGCATGAGTGGTTGGATAGATTTAATGGCTTAGAATGGAGGCAACGACCGATGGAGCCAGCATAAATTTAGCCTGGAAGACTTAATTGCACTACCTTCTACCTCATTACTTCCCCAGAGTTTACCTGCTCCTCAGTCTTAATCCCTCACTCCAGATATGCTGCTCACGGCACGTCCTCCTCATCCAATTGGCCGACCAGTCTGTCCAGTTGAAACCCCCACTGCAGGTGCTCCACAGTATCCCTCAGCCTCACTTCCTCTCATTGTCCTCTTCAGGCTCTTTGGTCTCACTTCTACCACCTCCAGTGTCCAAGCCCACGTCATCTAATCGGCCAAGCTCTTCGTTGGATTGTCTTCTGCCGGGGTCCGACTCCTTCAATAAAACTACTAATATTTTCTCTTTGTGTCCGTTTGAGTTTTTCTAAGTTGAAATTACAGCTATTTAGGTTTGTTTTTTCCTGTAACGCACATTGCAACTGTAAAATGAGGTGTTATTATTGTTATTATTACACTACGGAATACAAATAACTCGTCATTACCCATTTTCGAAATGATAGATGTTTTTGGTCAAAGGTGAGTGAAATTGTTTTGCTGTTGTCTAATGGTGGTAGTACTTTGCATCAGGCACTTGAAACTGACTGGCAGAGGCAGGCTATCCCATGCATAAACATGACAGGGACCAGCCTACGCAAACACACACTGCTTCTTTTCTCACCATCTGTTCACAGTCAACTTGAAATCTCCTCTGATAAATCCTGTGTACTAAACTGTTGAGAACTGCAAACCCAATTCACAATAATATCTATAACAATATGTTGCGGTGGAGGCTGGTCAATAGAGGGCTAACTTGACCTAGATTATTTATATATATAGACATATTTTATCATGTTAAATGTGCTCATGTCACTAGATTTGAGTCATGTGTTTGTTCATGAGCCATTTGATTGTTAAGTCAGAGCTCCCTGATGGATGGCCTATGGGAGAGGCTGAACTTTTCAGATAATTTGAGGTCATTATGTTGCTTTTGCCCCATTACTTTACATTAGAGTCCTAAAGTAGGTCTTGGGGGTGGCAGGCGGGGGCATCCTGAGTACAAATGATTGGTCTTCACAAACATTATCACACATCTGACCTGTGTGAATCAGCTGCTCGCTCTATCCCGCCTCACCCCAACTCTCCACTGGCGGCATGTTACTGCTATATATGAATGGATTACTGCAGAGCTGTGTGCTTTACAGTTATGGCACGTTCAACTTTAGTCAAAGTGCGTCTGAGGAACAGTTTTTGGAGAGTAACGTGTTCTCTTCAGTGGGACCCTTCTGCAAAACAAGAAAAGAGACATTAAACTGCCTTCTACCACCTCAGGAACATTGCTCGGCCCATCCCTCTCCCCTCAGTCTGCTGAAACCCTCATCCACGCCTTTACCACCTCTCGCCTCGACTACTGCAATAGCCGCTCTACGGTTCACCATACGAACTCCTAAACAGACTCCAGTACATCCAGATCTCCACTGGCTCCCCGTCCCTCAGCGCATCCAATTCAAGCTCCTCACCATTGTGTACAAGTCCCTCCATAACCCTGGCCCCCGCTTACCTCTCTGAGCTCCTCCACCATCACACCCCCACCCGAGCCCTCCGATCCGCTGACGCCAACCTCCTGTCTCCCCCCACCAGGACTAAACACAAGACCTGGGGGGACGGGGCCTTCTCACCCTCTGGAACTCCTGCCCAAACACATCAGAGACTCATCCACACGCCCCATGTTTAAAAAAGCCCTAAAAACCATCTCTTTAAAACCACCTTTCATTAATTATCTTATTTCTTTTGCCTTTGTCTCTCCGTGTAAAGCGTCTTTGAGTATCTTGAAAAGCGCTATACAAGTGTTATGTATTATTATTATTATTGCTGTAGGAGCAGTGCTGATGCCACGTGCTGGTGTTGTGACCGTAGCCTTGTATTGTAGTTTTGCCGACGTTGTTGTGGCTGGGTGTGGACGGTGTGTCAGGTTGTGCTCCTGCGTAAACTTTACACTTGTGCGTTGTGCTCTGATAGGTATAGTTCAGCCAATAGTGACCGAAATGACTGTTTCTAGCATTCGTTATACTTCGTAATACTACATAGCCAATATATAATACATATATTTATAATTTTGGCCTATGCGCCTCCCCCAAAAGAACTATACCACCAGCCGCCACTGCAATAATCTGTGTGATCTTGTGGTGTACGTCATGGAAAACGTGCTTACTGTATATGGACTGAAGCTGCCTCACTGTGATTTAAGTTTGTATCTTGCACTTGTCACAGTTGTTACTATGGGGGAACTCTGCATATTTTCAGCATTTATCATTCTTTAGGACAAAATCCAGTCTTTCATGTATGAGCATTGAGTATGTGGTGTCCTTGAAGCCTTGGATTTAGAAGAAAGCCTCACATTGCGTCAGAGATGGATTTCTTTGAGTCCATATATTCAACTGGTTTGGCCTTGGGGATAATTTGCGGTCATTTAAAGTGGAAGCAGCTTCAAAACTCATTACAACAAGCAGAGAATTATGAACTATGATGTGAGAAAAACTATAATAAAAACTGTATCTACTCATATTATATGACTTTATAACTACCATCTGCAAGTTTACATGATTATTCACTAGTAGATGTCGACGTAAAACCTGCAGTAGCTCAGTTGGTAGAGTATTTGTCCATTGTTTTGAAGGTTGGTGGTTCGAATCCCGCTCTGAACATAAACATCATTGCCAGAGTTATCAGATCCACTGACCCACAGGTTGATGGTGCAATTCCAGATGAGTGATATTGTTGTGTTGTTGGGCAAGATACTTCGCCCCCAGTGTCTGCTTACACTGGTGTGTGAATGTGTGGTTGGTTTCTTGAAGGTGGAAAAGCACTATCTAAAAATGTGACCAATTCCCATTTAGATAGCCACATGTGAGAATATAACAGTTCACTTTCAGATTGTAGCTTTAATGATCTCCTGTGAGATAAGTTCTTTTGTTCCGGTGTGTATCCCTGGATCCATTAGGAAATAACTCAACCTTTTATTACGTTTTCAAATGGTTTTCTCCGAACATCTAATAGAATTCTTGTATAGCATTTGTTATTCTCTGAATTAACCCCAGAATAGAGCAGGTATAGAACAAGTTCTCTTTAGTTTAATGCAACAATACAATTTCTGGCCTCCGATTATCCACTAATTTCCTTGGAGAGATTCTTAATTATTGTAGGATATTGGAAGAGGACAGGGGACAAAAAGTTCATGCTGTTGTGTCTTGAATATGGAGAATTCAATCAGCTCATAATTGTTTTTACTGTCTAAAGTTAAGGCTCCATTGCTTGTTTGGCCTTGATAATGACTATCTCCATGGTTTACAATACGATTCTATTAGTCCATCTATAATGCTCCATTCAGGGACATGCACAGGGGGTTACTCTGGTTGCCCTGGCAACTGCCCACATGCCCTCCTCAATTGAAGTTGGGGAAAATAATAATAATATTTATTTGCCTATGCCTAGATTTGAAAGTGGAAATAAATTTGTCGCCTCATTCACTTACATTAGGGCACCGCGAGTTCAAGTCGGGAGGGAGGAGCTCTGTTCTGTTTACAGAGTCACAGAGCTGCAGGCGACTCGCACCTGAGGAAAAGTAAGAATTACCCACAAGCCCCGCCCCGGTGCAGCCCCGCCCCGGTGCAGCCCCGGCCCCGCGGAGCACCGGACCGCACAGGGATTCAGGCTCCGGGCCACGGAGCTAAGAGCTCCAGTTCTGGCTCTTTCTCTTTCTTCTGTATAGTTCTGTATAGTTGTCCCTGATTGGTCGACGCGGTGCGTCCGACGCCAGAACTTCATTTTTTTCAACTTCTGACCCGACGCCTGAACGCCCTTTCTTCAGAGTAACTGCCCCTCAAAATTCCTGTGCACGTCCCTGGTTCTATTGGTATTTTGTCACATGTTAATAAAACGTGTATGTTTAGACTTACAATACATTGATCTTATTCCTGTTATACTCCTGGAAACCCAGAACTTCAAAGATCACATAGATTATGGTTGATCCAACCTTTGGCTTCCGCACGCCTAGACACTTCTCCGATGTGGCCTTTTGGATGCGAGATGGGAACTAATAAAGCAATTCTCCTAAATGATCTTTTCATTTCGCAGAAAATAGATTTTATGTTGCTCACGCAGAAATGGCTCCTAAGATGGTAAGTCGTTTTCATTCTCAGAGCTCTCACCACCTGACTGTTTCTATCGGAATTTTCTTTGGATTACTGGCATTAGAAACAGTGAAACAGTACTAGAAACAGTATATAAATTCAGGACTCAACACACAAAAGTCATTTTTCACACCACTTTGTCGTGTTGTTCTCAATAACATTGCCACAAATTGTGTTTAGTCCGGGCCTCCCAGCGTGCCGAGTGAACTGTATAACTGCTTCTTTGTTTTCTGAACCGTTCAATGCATCTGAAATTATGAATTGAGGCGACTGTGAAAATACTATCTCGAATGGTCTGCTCTCATGTTTCAGTGACACTTGTTCAGAGGTTGTGGAAGCAGTGGCTTCATTAAGACTAAAGGAAAAAAGACCATTTACAGGTTTCCCTGCAAATATCGAGAGACAGTTTTGTCGAGTAGCAGAGGGTAGTTAAAGCTGCTAAATGTAGTTTTATATCAAACACGGTGTCAACGAACTGCCACAAACCTCAGATGCTTTTTAGTATGTTGAAGTCTGGTAAATCCACGTAAGACAAATGTTGTGCCGTCATCTACACTTTGTGAAAACTTCTCTGCTCTTAGTTACTGTCTTCTGCTGTGGACCTTGTAGTTTCAACAGTCTGAAATTCAGTTTTTTGAGTGTTTTGTTTTGTTCTTTTGGACTTGAAAACATAGTTCAACAGTTAAAATAAAGAATATTATTCCAAGTCATCTGTTCAGGGATGTTTTTCCTTCTATTGGACCTTGTATTATCGTCTCTGATGTCTAATCGTGACCTAAATGTTCTTTGTAATTTTGGGCTTATCTCAAAGTTGTCACTCTAACACTCGGAGGTTTAATAATAATAAGCAAACCAGTCACTGTGTGTGTCCAGCAGCCATTAGGCAGCTTTTATTTACAGGTTAAATCAAACAAAACAAAGATTGATTACACAAAAAGACATTAACAGTTTAGCAGCAGAACCTCTGTGTATATTTGTTCAAAGACAAACCAGCAACAGAGTCACGGGAAGCACGGGCAGCAATAATAGTTTAATCCCACATCGCATAACCACATTTGGGCCTCCGCTTTTTCAATTAAAAATGCTCAGCGATGGAACTCACTTCCCACTGAACTAAAGTGGATAACAGAGCTTAAATTGTTCACCTCGAAACTCAAAGCTTGGCTAAAAATGAACCAAAGCTGCTCCCACCTGTGAATACTTGTGTGTGCATGTGCGTGTGTGTGTGTGTGTGTGTGTGTGCATGTGTGTGTGTGTGTGTGTGTGTGTGTTTGTGTGTGTGTGTGTGTGTGTGTTTGACTGTGGAAATGTTGGAAATGCTGCACTGTTGTACATATTTGTATGAATATTGTTTGTAAGTTTTTTAACTATAATTAGGTAAAAGCCCAACCAGGGACCATAGACTGTATAAAAGAAGTGGACTAAGTGAGTGTGACGTCACCAATAGCGTTTAGCGCCGCTCAAATGAGGCTCGTGATGCTAACGGCTACAGGAGCGAATCTGGAGCCAGGATCTGTGTTATGAATAGGGATTTTTTTGACGGACGAAATAGCGAAAAAGAAATTCAGGATCATGTGTCGCGGGTTCATACGAACATTTTAAGACCAAAATGACGAGGTCACAGCAACAGGTACAGAGAGAGGAGCGATAAGATCACAATGTAAGTCAATGGGAAAAAGGGAGAGAAGAGCCTCCTGGAGCACTTCCTGTTTGGCACACAGAGGCTAACAGGTTAGCTTAGTCCACTTATATATACGGTCTAATTTTTTAAAATACGCCATGTTTCACCATTCAGCCACCAACATTCTCAGAAAACCATTTTAGTAAAGTTAAAGGTTGTTGTTTTTTTTTCGCAATTCTTTGTATGCTCAGTATCAAAAATGTCATACCCCAGACAGTACAGATAATATCATGTTGAGCTGACCTTCCCTGGGATGTGTGATGCTAACTTTAGGTACTGCTCTGTCTGTCACTCAAGTTAGACTTTAATATGAGCTTTGTTTTAACACATAAATAACAGACCATAAAGAACAGACTTAGCTGGTGAGCTGATTTGTGCTATGAACACTTGAAGTCCTACGACATCGAATACGATACCAAGGAATATGTTTTCTATAACCGCGCAGAACTTTCTCACCATAAAAGATAGAAACTTACTTTTTCCTCTCTGAAAGTGCAGACATAGAGGTTTCCGTACATTTCTGCAGCTTTATCCTACGTCACACTCACGCTGTGTGATGACGTGAGCAAAACGAGTGTCCAATAGGAACTTTGTTTTCCCCAAACTCATGCGCTCCGTCCATTTTGATCGAGCCAAACTTTGCCAAAGAGTGAAGTGAGTCAAGATGGTCGACTCCTCTGACTGTGTGTGTGTGACGGAGCACCCGTAGCTGCCCGTCAGTTTCCCCGACCGGCGCCTCTCTCTCGGCCCGAGAGTGCGCCTTAGCTAGCGGAGCGCGCGGCTCATTTCCCCTGGTTTTTTTTGGAGCCAAGCTCCGGTACAAACTGTGACCCACAGGACTTCATATAAACTGTTTCCCCACTGCCTGGATTCTGTTCCCCCCCCTAGTGCGTTCGAGGGTGCACACTTGGCGCCTACGGGTCCACAGACTCTTCTTACCTTCCGCTGTCTCCGCGCTGCTCTCTGGTTCAGGGGCCAAACCGGGGCGCTTCCTGGTTGTGCGATAAATAGCGCATAGTGGCGCGCAAAGGGGGCCACATGACCCCGGACTTTACCATTAGGGTTAATTTGTGGGTTTATTCTGTTTTCTTGAGTTTATTAAATAATGAAGTAATACCATATGGGGGTTATTCAAGTATTTTCATTATTATGTTAAACTACAGATGTTTTATTATAATAGTTACAATTAGGCATTGGTTTCAAACTTAAAAACCCCACTGTGCTAATTGGTTAGCCCAAAGGGAGGGGCTAAGGGGTATAAAAGGGAGAGCTTTGCTCAATCTGGGGCTGTCTGTCCTTGGCCTGACTATGTGGGTGCTGGCTGCTGTGAGCCTCTATTGTAAATACTTTATTTTTGTTTGACGTGTTTCACTGTGAATATTTGCACTTTGCACATTGGGCTGTGGTCTTGAATAAAGCAAAATCAACTTAAGAAGAGTATCCGACTGCGCCATCATTTTTTTCTTCTATTTTGTCCGAACGAACCCGTGACATTTGGTGTCAGAAGTGGGATGGCCAGTCGACGGAGGCGCACACAGTTCCCTGAAAACGTGCAGGGCTGCGCTCACAGAAGCAGGAGACAGCGCAGGATGATGGAGCCTGGGCTACGGAGGAAGAGGACGAAGTAGGTGCTGCTGCGCCAGACCCACAGGTAGCGTTAAGTGCAGGAGGGGAGCTGTTGGCTGTCATGCGGACCTTCCTGGAGGGACAGCAGAGGAGAGAGGAGGGGTTGCTGGCAGAACTTAGAGGTCTCCGAGCTTCATTGCCACCTCCACAACTGGTGCAGCTGGAGGCAGAGCGGGGTCCAGCTGTACCTATCTCTACACCAGCCAGCACGGCGTCACCACTGGAGGGATCACAGATGAGTCTTAGACTGGACCTGCCTACACCAGCTCCCCGTCAGCGCCACAGTTCGCCCATGGTTGGCCCAAGGACAAATATGAGCAATAATACAGAACATCCTATAACAGAAAATAGACTGTATGGTGACCCCAAGATCCCACAGTATGTGGCGGGAGAGGACATTGAGAACTACCTGCTGCGCTTTGAGCGTATTGCCAGAACTTGGGGTTGGCCAGAGTGTGAGTGGGCATGTCGCTTGGTGCCTCTACTCACTGGAAAGGCCCTAGAGGCGTACACAGCAATGGACGAGATACAGGCACACTCCTACCCAGATCTGAAGGAGGCCCTCTTGACAAAGTTTGACGTCTCACCAGAGACGTATCGGCGGCAGTTCCGAGCCACGGCAGTCCCACCTGGGGAGAACCCAACGGAGACGTATCATCGTTTAAAGGGTCTCTACCGGCGATGGATCCGTCCGGAGCAGCACACAAAGGAGCAGATTGGGGAGCAGATCATCCTGGAGCAACTGCTACGTATCTTCCGGCGGAGATCTGCACCTGGGTGAAAGAGCACGAGCCAACGGAGGAGTTAGCTGCAGCTAAGCTGGCACTGCAGTACCAATGCGCGGAGGGGAGGCCCAGCTGCTTACCAAGGTGTCTCCGGTCGTCAGCATTCTTCACAGCCCAGAGCAGCAACCAGAGCCAACCCACATCCACCTGGAGATCCCGGCCCTGTACCCAGCCAGCGCGGTCCCGGTAAGGAGCTCATTTGCTTTACTGTCAGCAGGCAGGTCACAAAGCTTCCTGTGCCCCATCAGAAGCTAAACTTCCCGGTGCATGCTACACTCCACGTGCTGAGGAGGTAAATACTGTGGAGAGGCGGCAGTGTTACAAAGAGGTGGCTATTAATGGTGAACTTGTGACTGCCCTCGTTGACTCTGGTAGCCCTCTGACTCTGGTCCGGCGGGACTTGGTGCCAACGGGCATTTTGGATTTTAGCAGACAGGAAACCATTTTATGTGTACATGGTGATAGACATTCTTACACTACTGCTGATCGGACTGTGACTGTGGATGAGCAGCGCTATTTGTTGTCGGTGGGGGTGGTGGAAAAGTTACCGGTTGCTGCTGTCCTGGGGTGGGATCTACCGGTGCTCTCGATGTGCTGCAGGCAGAGGGGGCAAAGACAATGAAGGTAGTAAGGATTTTCAGGCCCTGTGATCACCCGCACCCAGGCTAGAGCAGGAGTGACATCTCTCCCAGGGCAGGAGCAGGGTCCTGGTCCTGAACCCTTTTCTACCCTGGACAATGCTTTGTTTGAAGGGGGCACAAAGGGTCCTAGGAAGTCACGCCGCCAGCGGCGCTTTGAAAAGGGGCTGAAGTCAAGGGAGCCAGACTTTAAGGGGGGACTGATGTGGGAGGTGCCAGAGGACATTGGGGCCTTACAAAGGCAGGACAAGACATTGAAGCCAGCATTTGCCAGAGTGGTTGGGGGGCTGGATATGGCAAAACGGGTGGGGGAGTGCTATGTCACTGACAATGATATACTGTATGTAGTGGCTGATGGTGCTAAACGCCTCGTGGTTCCCAGTTCATGTCGACCACTGATCCTGCACCTAGCACACACCTTGCCTTGGGCTGGTCATCTGGGTCGCCAAAAGACTTATTCCCGTATAGCCACTAGATTTCATTGGCCCTCCATGTACACAGATGTTCAAAACTTTTGTAAAACCTGTCCCACCTGCCAGAAAACATCCTATGTCCGCCAATCAGACCGTGCCTACCTCCAACCTCTGCCCATTATCTCCACCCCATTCCGACGTATAGCCATGGACATTGTTGGCCCGTTAGTGCAGGAGTAGTGGTGGGCACCAGTACATCCTGGTGCTGTGTGACTATGCCACACGGTTCCCTGAGGCGTTTCCGTTTGCGCACCATCACTGCCCCTGCTGTGCTGCGTTGTCTGGTGCAGTTGTTTTCCAGGGTTGGTGTTCGGACGAGATCGTGACGGACCAGGGGACCAACTTCACCTCCGGCTTCTGCAGCTCTTCCACCGCAGCTGGGAATCTCTGCAATCAAGACCACTCCCTACCACCCTCAGACAGATGGCTTGGTCGAGCGGTTCAACCAGACCCTAAAGAGGATGCTGCAGAAATTTGTGACTGACACCGGACGAGACTGGGACCAGTGGCTGCCCTTCCTGCTGTTTGCCTACCGGGAGGTTCCTCAGGCGTCCACTGGTTTCTCCCCGTTCGAGCTGCTGTATGGCTGGGATGTCCAGGGGCCATTGGACCTGCTGCGGAAGGCCTGGGAGGCTCCCACAACCACGGCCAGTGATCGCAGTGTGGTCCAGTTTGTGCTGGAGATGAGGGACCGCCTGAGCAGGTACCGGGAGGCTTGAGGTCAACCTACGCGATGCCCAGCAGTCCCAGAAGGCGTGGTACGACCAACAGGCCAGATCCAGAGAGCTTCAACCTGGCCAGAAGGTCCTGCTCCTCCTGCCGTCCTCCACCAGCAAGCTCCTTGCCAAGTGGCAGGGCCCATACACAGTTCTCCGGAAAATGGGCCCTGTAACCTATGAGATTCACCACCCAGACAAGAAGAGAGCGAAGCAGACCTACCACATCAACCTGCTGAAGGAGTGGAAGGAGGCTCCAGTCCCGGTGCCTGTGGTGTCCCTGCTGGTTACGGAGGTGGACAGCGAAGGGGAGGAGTCAACTCTACCCGACTCCAGCCAGCCTACTGAACCAGCTCTTGACCATCTCTCTGCCGTCCAGTCTAGCCAGCTGAGCCGGGTCTTCCAGAGGGTCTCGGAACTGTTCGCTGCCAACCCGGGAAAGACTGTCCTGGTTGAGCACATGATCCGCTTGAAGGACAAGGGCCCCGTACGCCAGAGGTCCTATCGGGTTCCACAGCATCTGGTGGCACAGCTCCTGCAGGAGGTGGAAGAGATGCAGCGCCTGGGGGTGATCGAGCCGTCACAGTCGGAGTGGTGCAGCCCGGTGGTTATCGTGGTGAAGAAGGATGGCTCACTCCGCATCTGCATCGACTTCCGGAAGCTCAACGCCATGTCGGAGTTCGATGCTTACCCGATGCCCCGGATGGACGACCTATTGGAGAGGATCGGTCAGGCCAGATTTATCACCACCCTCGATCTCTGCAAGGGTTACTGGCAGGTACCTCTGGAGGTGTCCAGTCGCCCTTACACGGCCTTCCAGACACCTGCCGGCCTGTTCCAGTTTACCGTGATGCCTTTTGGTCTCCATGGAGCACCTGCAACTTTCCAGAGACTAATGGACCGTGTTTTGCAGGGGTGTGGGGACTGCAGTGCTGCCTACCTGGATGATGTGGTCATCTTTAGTAACACCTGGGAGCAGCACCTGCAGCATCTCGAGAGAGTCCTGGCCAGATCCAGCAGGCGGGTCTGACATTAAACCCGGCTAAATGTCAGTGGGCCAAGGAGGAGGCGACGATACCTGGGCTATTGTCTGGGAGGAGGTGAGGTCCGCCACAGGTGGACAAGGTCGAGGCCATCCGGAGCTGCCCACGCCGCACAAAGAAGGAGGTGAGGTCCTTCTTGGGCTTGGCCGGCTGGTACCGGAGGTTCGTCCCGCACTCGCCACCATCGCTGCCCCGCTGACAGCACTGACGGCAAAGGACCGGGCGAAATCCTGTCTCCTGGGATGAGGACTGCGGCGGCCTTCCAGATACTCAAGAACTGTCTGTGCTCTTCACCTGTGCTAAGAAGTCCCGACTTCAGCCGGCCATTTTTGGTACAGACTGATGCCTCCGCAGTGGGACTGGGGGCAGTCCTGGCTCAAGGTGAACCTGGAGAGGAACTACCGGTGCTGTACCTGAGCCGCAAGCTGTTGCCACGGGAAACCAGGTACTCCACTGTGGAGAAGGAGGGCCTGGCCATCAAGTGGGCCCTGGAGAGCCTGCGGTACTACCTGCTGGGGAGGGAGTTCGTCTTGGAGACTGACCATCGTGCTCTGGTCTGGCTGAACTCTATGAAAGACCACAACAGTCGTCTCACCCGCTGGTATCTCTCTCTTCAGCCATTCCACTTCCAGATCCGCCATCGAGCTGGCAAAACCAACATTGTGGCGGACTATCTCTCCAGGTTGCCGCACATCGTCAACCTCGGGGAGGAGGGGGATAATGTGACGGAGCACCCGTAGCTGCCCGTCAGTTTCCCCGACCGGCGCCTCTCTCTCGGCCCGAGAGTGCGCCTTAGCTAGCGGAGCGCGCGGCTCATTTCCCCTGGTTTTTTTTGGAGCCAAGCTCCGGTACACACTGTGACCCACAGGACTTCATATAAACTGTTTCCCCACTGCCTGGATTCTGTTCCCCCCCCTAGTGCGTTCGAGGGTGCACACTTGGCGCCCTCACGGGTCCACAGACTCTTCTTACCTTCCGCTGTCTCCGCTGCTCTCTGGTTCAGGGGCCAAACCGGGGCGCTTCCTGGTTGTGCGATAAATAGCGCATAGTGGCGCGCAAAGGGGGCCACATGACCCCGGACTTTACCATTAGGGTTAATTTGTGGGTTTATTCTGTTTTCTTGAGTTTATTAAATAATGAAGTAATACCATATGGGGGGTTATTCAAGTATTTTCATTATTATGTTAAACTACAGATGTTTTATTATAATAGTTACAATTAGGCATTGGTTTCAAACTTAAAAACCCCACTGTGCTAATTGGTTAGCCCAAAGGGGAGGGGCTAAGGGGTATAAAAGGGAGAGCTTTGCTCAATCTGGGGCTGTCTGTCCTTGGCCTGACTATGTGGGTGCTGGCTGCTGTGAGCTCTATTGTAAATACTTTATTTTTTGTTTGACGTGTTTCACTGTGAATATTTGCACTTTGCACATTGGGCTGTGGTGCGAATAAAGCAAAAATCAACTTAAGAAGAGTATCCGACTGCGCCATCATTTTTTCTTCTATTTTGTCCGAACGAACCCGTGACAGTGTGTTTATAACGAGTGAAAAAGTCGCTCTAAGTGCAGTTTTTTCTCAAATAAATGGCAAATTACGCATCTTGGTGTGTGTAATTGCACATCCCTTTCTATTTTTATTTAAAGGTTTATTTCACTCAAAATGAACAAATCCAAATGTAATAAACGCCCTGGAAATGCAGAAGTGCTGTGGCTCTGGCCCTGGACCTGACAGGAGCTGTTTCCAGGACTGGACCAGAAAAGTCATGGGGCGATTACACTTTTTTTGTTTTTAGGGCAATAAGGATATTTTTTATTTAATTACAGACTTGATATTTTGCATTTTTGTAGCTAAGGCCCTAAATTAAGCATTTTTATGTCCAAAAAGTTGTTTCTACATGTTTGCTGTGTGTTTTGAATAAAAGAGTGTGAATTTTATTTTCAGTTTTTTTTTTCATCTCTATTTCTGGTCCTGTAGCTTTTATCACAGCCTCATGACACAACTACAGCAGCAGATTGTGAAATAACAGGTTTTACTGTTACTGTTTTACTTTAACACTTCATTATAGGGTAAAAGGGGCAGTTTTAAAAGCAAAATTAAGAAAAAAAATCCAGGCGAGGAGAAATGTACTAAAATTGCCCTTAGGTCTTCAGGGGTTAAATCAGTTTCTCTAAAACAGCATTACAGTCACCAGATAGATTTAAGGCTGTGAAATCTTGATATTTTATTTACATTTTTTCCAATTATTTTCCATTATTAGGCCGTCTAACTGTAATTCTCTGGCGGTGACACTATTTGAACCCGACTGTGTCCTGTAGCCTTTTCCTCAAGTGTGTTTGGATCAAAACTGTGGCGTGTGTGGTATAAACGCTGTTAGCTTTGAGGAGCTTTAAATAATTCACCGGCTGCTTTGCCAAATCTTTAATGGGGGTCAGTCAATTGTGTTTTTTTTCCACGGCTTTTTGACTGATCGGTGGGTGGTTCCTATGGCAACGGACCCACGGATAATACTCATGGGTATTTCTCAAAGTGAATTAAGCTCACATATTGTGGCTCAAATCCATTAGTGTCCATATATAGACTAGCTAATTTACACCTTACGATCCAAAGCAGGTTAATGTTGCATAAAAGTATTCAAATAATTGTGTTAATGCGAGACACTTCTGGTGAATAGGGGAAAACACTTTATTTAATTTAGAGAAATCAATTACAAACTTTTCCATAAAAACAAAAAACAAATATACAAACAAGAAATATTTATTAAGATCAGGGACGCAGACACTGCAGAAAAGGCCTATTAAAAAATAAGAAAAAAATACAAATTTTGAAGCAAAAATGCCCTATTTTAAGTGAAATTATCGCCCAGTGCAGTAAGAAATTTTCACTTACCAAGTTTTCTTAAAACAAAACGAAATACAAATCTTGTTCTAAGCAGAAAACACGAGTTTCAAGTATTTATGGCAAGATTTTTCACCTTATTGGTTTGAGAAGGAAGTTAAAGAGGCTTAACCTGGACTGAGTTAATATAAAAAGTGCTTAGAATAAGTTGTAATATCTAAATAAGATAAATCAGGATGGAATATCTTGAAAGAAGTAAAAAAAATCTCATCTTATTAAGTAAAAAAATAAATAAATTGGTCTTTTAAGATGAATCTGCTTAATTCAAGTCAGTTTAACTATGCTAGAAAATCCTTTTTTGTCGTGTACATTTTAAAAACTGATAATGCCAGGTTTAAATTTCTTGCTTTATTTTGTTGACCTACCAAAAAAATTGATTATTTGATTGAACAGATTGATATTAAGATACATCTTATTTAGTTTTCGAGTAGATCCTATGGAAATTTGCATCATATTTCTAAATAAAACTTTAATAAATCCGGCTTCAAATCATTCTACAGGTCAAAATCTTGTTCAGTACAAGAGTTTGGTGTGTGGAAATGTTCTTTATGCCCCTGTGGGAGAAAAATGCCTGTACGTTATGTCTTATATGTAAATAAATGGAGTCAAGTTGAATAAATGAAAACACATTTTGGTGAAGACTGGCCTGTGCTGCAGGTGAAAACATATATGTCGAGTGTTGCCTGTTGTGTGGACAGTTGATGGATGCGGCTGACGGCGCTGGAGCCGTGTGTCAAAGAGGATAAACCAGAGGGGCTCATCTGGCTCTGTGCTCAGAATTCAAGTCTGGAGGAATAAATCAAGTACAACATACACCATAAAAACAAATCCAGCAGGAAAAAGCAACATACACAATACAAGATCTTTTCGAAAACCCTGCAGTTATATTATTCTGAGTGAGGTAAAACTGGCAGAGATGTATTTTTATTCAAGGATTCAAATTCTGATCCAGACTAAAAGGGCCAATATTCCACAAAGTTTAGATTTGTGTTTTAATGTTTTATCCTGTAACCTGGAGCTGTTTCGTTTCATTTAACAAAACACTGTGAAAACACTGTTCCACCTTGTGATGTCATAAGTGTACATGGACAGGAAGGGCTCCTCTATGTTTTGTTGTTTTTTTTACAATTAGCTGAATCATTTTCAGTCCTGAAGTGGATAAACGGTGAAGTTATTGACTTTTCTCTTCTCTTTGACCCAGCAGATATTGGAGACTTTAAAGTGGAAATCTCCACTGAATAAAAGGTCAAAGTAAAATATCTTTAGAAGCAACAACTTACATTTTTTCTTGTGTATCATAGAGCAAATCAATTCAACTGAGGATTTTGAGCTGGAAATGTCTAATAATGTCTAATAATGCAGGATTCCTCAAACATCAACACTCCAACATGACTTAAACTACACATGAGTCAATTTTGCATAATATAGGACCTTATTTTCAATCTAGATTTTCTTCCAAAAAATGGGACAAAGTAATAATATCAAATCAAAACAATGAAATCATCAGATACAACATTTATCATTTTTTGTGTAGAGAAGTTTTCATCGTCATTTGGATGTTTTGTTCCACCCAGAAGTCATTTTCAATCAAAAATAAACAAACCATCAATTGAAAATGGATTTTGGATGTGAGTCATTGCGTCTTGATCATAAAAGAGTGATTACAGCCGCTCAGTTATGAATTTTTTGTGTTTGTCTTCGCAAAATGAACATTCCTGATTACAAATTCATTACTTTTGACGTCTCAAAACCTTTCAGAAATGCTGTCCAGCTCAGTTTAGCAAACGTAATCTTTGACGATACTGTTTAGTAATGAATCCTGGCGTAATCCCGTCCTCCATATTGGCTGTAGTATTTACAAACGGCAGTGGCTGTGTCGGAGAAGCCCTTGAGCTGCGGTGACTCACGCAGGGAGATAAATGAACTGAATTTGGGCCGGTCGCAGACGACTTGAGCTTGTGAGGCCGTAACCAAAGTGACGCCTCTGAATCTGAGCGAACGGGGCCTTCGTTAGAGGAGCGAGTCCACAGGGCGACGACGAACCCCGGCGTCCGGAATGTGAACAAGGACGGGATCGATGAATAGAAACAGCCCAAAGCAGAACGCGTGTCCTGAAATTATGAACATGACACGTGGGGCGAGAGCAGAGTTTCGGTTTCGGATTCAAACGTGTTTACTGATCGACCACAGGTTTGATGTGATCCACAGGTTTGCACTGCAGAATGAGTTCAACCTTCATAATCAATAAGTGCTCTAATTAGATTTGTGCTTTTGCCTTAACGGAAATGATTGTATGTTGTCATATTTAGCTAAAATCAACTAGCAGGATAACAGCTCACTTCCTGATTTTCAAACAATAAAATGATTTGGAATTTAACAGAGATTGCAAAGGGTTTTCTTGTTTTTTTCCCCTTAAATGCACAAAAAAATCGCGTACTTGGTTCTTACTGGACCTTGATTTATGTTTTTATTTTATTTATAAGGTTGTTTCCTCATCAAAAACACGCCTGGGGTTGTGTTCTGTTTCATTCACACGCGCCCTGTATATTTAAGATGAGTTTTTCTCTCAAACAGAAAACACTCTGTTCCACCTAGTGATGTCATGAGGTAATCCGGGAAGTGCTCCACTGTGTTTTTAAACTCCATTCACCTTCATTTGGATCATTTCACCCCTGGAATTGCTTATCTATGCTGAACAAAAGATATAGGGCAGGTGTTCAATTGAAAACTTTCACTACATGACATCACAAGGTGGAACAGAGCATTTTATAGACAATAAAGGGTTATTCAGACATGTGCGAATGAAAGGAAACACAACCCCACGCATGTTTTTGATGAGGTAACAGCTTTATAACATGGCTTAAAGCTCACAAGAGTCAGTTTTGTGTAATATAGGATAGTTTTTTAAAGAAAAATCCTTATTTCAAAATGTATTATTTACTTATGCCAAAAATATTCATTTTGTCTTCTTAGTTCTAGCCAAGTGTATTTTTACCTTGTTGACATGTTTCGGCTGCTGCTGTGAGCCATCTTCAGAACTGTCACCGGTGTTGGTGGCGACGTGTCGTATATCGTATTATTGACTTATTTCAGTGCTTTTTAGCCACTGTCAATTTTGCATCATTACATTTTTCCTCTTTTGTTTACATTGTAGAACAGCTTCACTTTAAGTACACTCACAGTAAGAAAATACTCAGATTTGTGCTTTTACTTAGTTTTATAGTAGAATTATTTTACATTATTTATTTAAACTGATTTTTTCTTTCTGTTGTCCTTGAAGAAGGGAATGTTTTTTAATCCGTCGAGTCGAGTAGCCTATAGCTGCATAAACGGGTAAATATGAATATAAACTCTTCAGAGTGTTGTGTTGCAGTGTGGCTGTGACCTCCAGCATTTTATCTATTCTAATAAACAATCTAATAAGAAATATATACACTTATGATAGAGTTTTATTCACACTTGCACCTTCTCTATATCATAAATGGGACTAAACCAGGACTATACCAGGACTAAACCCCAAACTAAACTACTAGAACAGGACTCCCTATGTTCACATCTGGACTAAAATGGACTGAATTAAGGACTGAATAACAGTAATAACAGGATTATCAGCGTTCCCTCAGTTAGTCTGGTTCAGTTCTGTTTCTATCCATTAGATAACAGCAATGGTTTAAACAGGTTCCACTGGTCTTGTCATAAAAAGACTTTAAAGCAGCAGTAAATTAAATATGTCATGTTTAAATACATGAAGAGGAAATCACTGTAATTGGCAGTTCTTACCCAAGCACATTAGGGCAGGATTATCAGTGACTCCATGGTGAGAGACAAAAATATCTTCTATAATAACTCAACCAAAGCATGTTATTATTTACTAAGTGGCTTTATGCATGTGGACATTGAAAAACACTTTTTAATGGCAATATGCAACCTGTCAGCGTCTGTCCAAAGGAGGATTTTAAGATATAAAACAGTGAAAAGTATTTATTCAAAGAGTTAAAGTGCCCTTATTAAGCAAAAGTGACTCTTGTGAGCTTTTAGTCGTGTTAAAACGTTGTTATCTCCTCAAAAACATACCCGGAGTTACGTTTTGTTTCATTCACATGTGTTTGAGTACTTATTTCAGTTCACTTATTGCCATATGAGTGAACAGGTTCACAACATTAGGAAACTGCTGCAGTACTTGGAGCAAAACATAGACAAACACTACCACCCATGCAATAAATAAAATAGAATAAAATAAAGTAGAAAACAATAAACTCGATAATGTAACACAAAAATGTACAAATTTACAAGAATATAACGGTGCAGGTAATGATCAGTGCAAACAGACAGGGTCATGTGGCTGAAACAGAGCGAGGGGCGGGAACAGTTCTAGTGTTGTGTTTTGGTTTTGTTCATTAGTCCAACAGCAGAGGAAGAATCTGTTTTTATGGCCAGAGGTTCTGGAGCCTCCGGCCTGAGGGGAGCAGGGCAAATGTCTATGGGTGAGAAGGGTCAGATCCGACCTGCACGTGTCCGTGTCCTGGAGGTGCACAGGTGTGTATTTATTAGTCTGTTTACATCTCCAAAGCTCAAAAGGCTTTGTTCCACCTTGTGATGTCATCAAGTGGTAGTTTTCAAGTTAACAGCTGTGTTTTGCCTTCAGGAAATTCCAGGGCTGAAATTCTCCAAATGATTCCAGTGAAGGTGTGTGGAGTTTATAAACAAGGTGGAGCACTTCCTGTATCACCACATGACATCACAAGGTGGAACAGTGTTTTCTGTTTGAAAATATACAGGGTTTGTGCGTTAAACATGTGTGAATGAAACAAGACACATTTGATCAGAAACTAGAGTAAGGCCCTTTAAATGTGTCAACATGAGTCTGTTTTCTTGGATTTGAATTACTCCTCCTCACTCCAACTGACAACTGAGCATCAGAGTAAACGAGTCTGTGATCTAATATCACTCTATTTATCAGAAGAAATGCACTGCTCAAAAAAATGAAACACTTTGAAAACACATGAGTGTTTAAAAAATGTATGTTGGATATCTATCCAAATGTGGACAGGGCAATGGGCAATGTCTTAGGAACAAGAGGATGCTCCTCTTCTAATGGAAATGAACAACAGGGGCCCTGGCAACAATGAGACAAGCTCTAAATCAGGACTGGGTTTACATGTCAAGGTCATTTCAAGTTTCTCCCTCTTGGTGTTTTTAGGCTGGTTTTCCACTACTGCTGCTTTGGCTACAGTGATTATTATTACTCGGAGTATGAGGCCATTTCTTAACTCTACAGAAACTGCACAGATTGTCCAACTTCAGGATGGCACATCCGGACGTGCTGTTGTGAGATTTAATGTGTCTCCCAGCACAATCTCAAGAACATGGAGGAGATTTCAGGAGACAGGCTGTTATTCTAGGAGAGCTGGACAGGGCCATAGAAAGTTCCTAACCTATCAGCAGGAACCATATCTGCTCCTTTGTGTGAGGAGGAACAGGTTGAGCACTGCCACTGCCCTACAGAATGGCCACTGGTGTGAAAGTCTCTGCCAAAACAATCAGAAACAGACTTCCTGAGGGTAGCTCGAGGGCGCCACATCCTGTGGTGGGCCTTGTGCTCTCTGCCCAGCACCGTGGAGCTCCACTGGCATTTGCACGACAACACAGAAATGGCAAGTCACCCACAGGTGCTTTTCACAGGTGCTTTTCAC
This sequence comes from Odontamblyopus lacepedii, assembly GCA_034769755.1. Taxonomy (NCBI): domain Eukaryota; kingdom Metazoa; phylum Chordata; class Actinopteri; order Gobiiformes; family Gobiidae; genus Odontamblyopus; species Odontamblyopus lacepedii. The sequence continues at coordinate 36,000,243 of CM068351.1, read as the reverse complement.
AGGTGTTTGCAGGTTCACCCTGAGCACCTGTGACAGACGTGAGTCTGGAGAAGACAAGAAGAACTCTGCTGCCTTCAGCATGGCTCAGTATGGCTCAGCATGAGTGGTTTGGTGGTGGGTCAGTGATGGTCTGGTGAGGCATATCCATGGAGGGACACACAGACCTCTACTGGCTAGAAAACACCAGTCTGACACCATTAGGGGTCGGGATGAAATCTGGGAACCCATTGTCCTGGGTTCCTCCGGCCTGGCGAGAGTCTGCAGGCAGAACCTGGAGGATGAAGGACCCTCACATTCACCTGACTTATACCTGATAGAACACCTCTGGAAGATTCTGTTTGGGTCCATCAGATGCTCCAGGTTGCTCCTCAGACTCTACAGGAGCTCAGAGATGCCCTCACACAGATCTGGGAGGACATCCCACAAGACACAGACAAGCACAGGGGCCACACAAGATACTGAGAAGCATTTAGAGTTGAAGGAATTTAATTTAGGCAAAATCAACTAGCCTGCCACATTATTATTTCACTTTTATTTTCATGGTGCTTATTAAATTAAGTCCTCTGAAGGCTGAAAATGTTCTTTCCATTAAAAGAGGTGGTTTCCTTTTGTTCCCAAGTCATTGCTCTCTCCATGTTTCTATAGATGTCCAGCATATTTATTTTTCACATTGAGATTTGATGTGCTTTCAAAGTGTTCCTTTAACTTTTTTGAGCAGTGGATATTGTTTATTGAGTAAAGATCCCAGCCTGTTACATGGGGTGAAATCTTTATTGGACTCTGTGAGCCCACATTAGTCACTAATTAAAGCCACAGCGCTGCATACACAGACACCATTACTGCTTGTACTTCAATTACTTCCTTCTCTAGCAGCTATGTAGTGGTCAGTCTAATTTAAGGAGGTTGTTTTTCAAGAGCAGTGTTTTGTTTTTATTTTGTTTTTTAATTTTATCTCCCAAGGTCTCAATTATTAGCACAGTTGGATCGCAAACAACTGTTTCAGCGAACACTACGTAGGCTCCATATCTTTACCACTGCAATCTTTTCCTGCAGTGAAGTGTGAACATTAAAGTGAATGGAGGTGGCGCTTTTGCTGGAGAGACAGGGGTGGAGAGAGAGAAACAGGGAAGAGGAGAGAGGGAGAGAGAGAGAGAAGGAGGGGATTCGGGGGGATAAGCGAGAGGAGGAGAGCCTGTGATACAGCCAACGCGGTCAGATTGCGATGAGCACTGACAGCAGCAGCAGCAGCTCAAGGTTGACAGAATGACTGTATAACAGAGCCAATTGGATTTTTTGGGGGGGCACCCTGTTGTAGCTTTCTTTTTTGGATACCACCCACGCACCTCCATCCACAACCCCATCGCCTTGGTAAGATTTCATCACTATTTTTTTTACATTTGCATGATAAAGGAAATGACTGCAGCACTGGGGTAGTGGAGCTGTGCACGATTTTGGTGGTGTCTCACAATGGAGTTGCTATTTTGGGCTCAAGATAATTAGATTAGAGAACAAGTTGAAGTTAGCGGGATCCATCAGACAAGCATGCACAACTTGGTTACATAACAGTAATTGATTAAAGACAATAGCCTCTGTAGTGATCGTACAACTGTGATGGGGAATGTAACATATGCAGTTTGAGAAGGCGACGTTTTGGATCAGTTTTCTTGGTTCTTTTTTGGTCAGTTGCTGAGGCTGTTGCACTGGTCCAAAAAGTCTTCCCCTCTTTTGAAATAATGCACACAGACACTGCAAAATAAGAAAAAAAGCAGAGCAAAGGTAGACAAAATGTCACAAGCACAGGTAAAACCATGTTGGAATGCAAGAAATCCTTTGGCAAAACAGACTTTTTGCACCTTTAACAGAATTTAATCTATTAATATTAAATTCTTTTGTTAGAACACCTGCCTTGGATGACAATACAGGCCGACATACTGTTTTGACTTGCCTGGGTAAGCGATCGTTTAGTCAGAACGGAGAGACATCTGGTTTTTGTTTTTTGTTTTGGTCAGTTTGCACTCTCTACATGCTAGTACAAGCATTCACCTGAGAGTGGATTGTGCAGAAGGATTTACTGATATTTAATTATAAGCCTGGTTTATTAACTAAAAAGTGAAAAAATTGGAATAGATTTTTAGTAATGCTAGTTCAAGATATTCAAAACACCAGATTTGTTTAGTTTAGGTTAGTTTCGCTTTTACATTTTGTATAAATTTTGTTTCCATGACGTGGATATGGAAATAGAAGCATTCATAGCCCAAAAGCAGAAGGTTGAAGCAGTTGTTTATGAGCTCCTACTAGCATATCTAATAGGTCAACTAAATTAAGCAAAAATGAAGAAATTTAGACATTGTTCTATACATTTTCCAGATATATATGTTCTAATAATATGTCAAATTTTAGCAATTTTTACACCAAAAATTCCAGATTTTCAGAAAACATATGACATGCAAAAACATGAAATACATTCTTTTGGTATATTTAAAGTACAGTTTCATATTGATACCTTCCCAACAATGATATTTCCTATTCGACTACAGTGTCTCGCCTTAAAAAATTGCAAATATCTGGATTTTAACATTCACTTTTTCTCTAAGAATGTTGAAATGACTGACTATATGCTCTCACGAAGTCTTCAATCTCTGATAAGCATTTTGCTGTGCAGAATACTGAATACTCAACGCTGTTAAATCTTTAAACCATCCTTTAATAATTCATCCATAATAGGCGCTGGAAAAAGTTATGTTTGACTGTTGGAGATGAAGTCGTCACCCGAATGAAAAAAATCTCATGAAATCCAATTCTGTGGTTGTATTATTCTACGCCGTCTCTATGATTATGGTGTGATCAATACAGAGACAGTAATTATATTCGTAGAAGAACAGTGCATCTTAATCCAGTTTCCAGAGTCGTATATTCAAGGATTCAGAGTAAATAATACCAGCTTTTTCTTTGAGGCAGATCTTTCATTCCCAGCCTGACATGGTGTATACACTTAAAGACGCTCTATTACACTAAAATGACTCTTGTGAGCTTTAAGGGATCTTATAATGTTATTACCTCCTCAAAAACAGACCTGGAATTGTGTTTTGTTTCATTTACACACGTTTGAGTTACCCTTTAATATTAGTCTAATCTCAAAATGCTCTGTTCCAACTTGTGATGTCATGAACTGGTCATTTTCAAGTTAAAATCTACCTTTTACCTTTTGCTCAATAGAGATTAGCAGTTCCAGGGCTGAAATTATCCAAATGATTCTAGTGAAGGTGCATGTAGTTTAAAAACACAAGGAAGCACTTGTATTTCCACATGACATCACAAGGTGCAACAGAGTGTTTTCTGTTTGAGAGAAAAGTCCAAATATGCAGTGTTTGATGAAAATGCACTATTCACTATATTGAGATCAGCAGAATGTGTTAGCTCAATTTACTATAACTTTACATTTAAGTAGGGAAAGGAACTATTGTTTTTAGCATTATTTGAACTGCTTTCGTTTATCAGGATTCAGCTTTAAACTTGTCCACGACGATCTTCTGTTCACACTTCACTGTGATTGGTTAAATATACTGCCACTCATGCAGTGCACATCAGGCTGAAGTCTGAACAAAACGCTGTCTATGTTTGATCATAGAGCTACATGAAAGATCAGCACTTAACTGTGATGATATCACCAACGCGTAACAGGGATCAGATATGATCTTTACGTCACATGACCTGGTCCTGCAGGCTCCAGTGAAAACTGTCATTATTATAGAATCTCTAACTGAAAATCCAGCTGCAGAGAAATGCTCATAGTTTTGCTTAATGAATTCTGCATTGGTGAAAGTAAAATCAACTTTATAAATATTTAAGATGTGTTCATTGATTTGCTGCATTATGCATAGGCAAAGACCCATCACTGAAATCCAACCAGAAAATAGGCCACTTTGAGAAGAGGTGTGTATTGGAGAAGTTTCTTTGACACAAACATTATTCAAATCTAATTATTGTAACGCATGACAGCACTCTGTTCAACTTTAATTATGAGAATCTGCATTTTAACACATCCCCTGCAGCAAACCTGCTAATGTAACAGTCACTGTTACACCTCTGTAGTTATTTATGAAACTGGGACTTGGAAATACTCATTTTATTTTAATGCAACAAAGGAAACAAACTAATGACCTTTTTCGCTGTTATTTTGTAGTAATTACACACACCTCATGGTCTAAACTTGTAATAACACAATAACATTAAAGGTTGTTACATGAGGCAGGTATTACAAAAGTGAGTTTGAAATGGACGTATGAAACTCCGGTCTCACTGGCACCAATAGGCTGCAGACTGTATTTTTAGTCTGTACAAGACCAGGGCAATTAGGATTACATCTGAGCTGTCTGCAAACAGCTTTCAAAACTGAACAAAAGTTTGTGCAACTTTGACATTAATTAGAGAGTTAATGTGGACATGTTTTTTTTCTATTCTCATAAAAGCTGTGACAACGTTGGTAAACAAATCAATTTTTTTGCTTTTAGTCTCATTAAAAAGTGTTGCACAGTTAAAATGCTACGATATTATGTTTGACTAGTGAGGCACAGAATCATTTTGGGAGCAATATTTAAGGGTATCTAACGTGAAAATGTGATGTGTTATGTGCTTTAGGACTTTCCCTCCTATAATCACAACTGCCACAGCTCTGATTAAAACAAACACAGGGATCAGTCTTCACTCACACACCACTTTTACACTGGAAAAGTAGATGGTGTCTTGCCCAAGGACACAACAACAGCATGAACTGGGTCAACCGTGACTGAACGACGCCAGCACCTCTATCACTGATGCAAAAGAGCCGTGTAATAGGACGAGTAATAGTTATTCTGTTTAAAGTGCAGCATTTCTTTTGGTTCTCGTCTCCATGGAGATGTTACCTGCATGAGGCCAAGTTATAGGTTAGATTTGTGAAGAAATGACCCCCGCTCCTCGCTTTTTCAGGGTATTTTTAGAAGTAAAATTATGTATAATTCAATAAATAAAAGATTTGTTCAGTGTCGTGTGGAATATACCAAAGCAGTCAATAACATTCCTATGGATACAAACACTGCTGTTACATAGAGCACCTTTAAAAATGATATAAAGTTAAGAGGAAGTTACCGCAGTATAAATTTGTAAAGTTAAGTGGAAGGTTACTGCAGTATAAATTTAACTCCATGAATATTCTTAGCATCAGCACCCGTTTTATCAGTAGTTTTTCATTTGGATTTTAACGTTTGCAGCAACATTTCCTCTCTTTTTTCCCATAAAACTCTGCAACATCATCCCTGCTTTTAAAAGAAAAAACATATGCGCAAATGTAATGTAGAAAATGTGAGGTACAAAGCAAAAAGGAGTCAAGGCAGTTTTATAAAAAAAAAGACCAGAGGGACGTGTAAAGTGCATATTTTCTGCGTCACCAGCTCCACATCTATAGTCACTATACAGTATTTTGTGGTTTCATTTTTATTTGCAACACTTTGATTTGTTTGACAGTTTTCTAAGCCAGCATACGTCACCACCGAATCTCCCTACTGCATAAACATCAAGAGAGACAGGAGGCAGGCACTGAATGCTTATAAGGTCTGTAATTGAGTGATGATGCGGCGCTATTAGAAAAACTATCATTGTGTTTCTAAAAGCAGAGCTGTATTTTCTGATGTCAATGGAAACTACCACTTAACCCGGACGCCAGGTTTTCTTTGTGGGCCCAACAAATGACTGTACTGTACGAGGTAAAATTACAGTGATTTTACAAGAGAAATGCATTATGAAAAGGCTTGAAAATGGGCCGCATCCACATTGACAATTTTGTAACATCCATCTAACATCGCAGGCTAAGAATCTGGCTTCGCTTTCCCATCTCTCTCTCTCTCTGTTTGCCTTATATTGGTATTGGCTTGTTACTTGATCCGGAGAGTGAAAATGTCCCCCGTGTACTCCTGACAAAATGCCACAAGCTCGGCTAATTGGAAAGGAAGTCTTCGGGTGCATAGGAATTGGTCAGACAGCTCAATATTACCCTGAGCTGCTTTGTGTTATGGTAATTTTCTCAAGGGAAGAAACGGTTTATTCGCCTGGTAAAATAACTTTCTCCATGTACAAGAAAAGCATTTTGGGTAACCAGGCACCATTTGTACCCTCTGTTTTTTTTCCGGCAAAAATAAACAAAATTGAAGTACAAAAGATGTGGCTAAAACATGTGTCATGCTCTGTACTGGAGCTGTGTATGACGCATTTTTCCACATATTTTGTCATTCTTCTCTCCTAACTCACTGTGTGTCTATGAAACCCATTAAATCTACACCTTGTATCCTTCCTCTAATTGCCTCACCGTTATTTGATTTTTTTTAAACGCGCTGTTATTGTTTTAGCTTCAAAATAATCCTTTTACTTTTCAATGCAGGAGGAGACACAGATACTTGACAACTGGGGCTCTGCAGTGTTTCCATTATATATAAATTATCCATTGGTTTTAGAGTGATGACAGATTTGTACGGTGGCCATGGCAAAGCCTGATAAATCTCGCGAATAAAAGGAAGCTGAAACGCATGGATACTAAAGCAAATATATGGTTCCTGTATATATCTTGTGAGATACGCACTTCAAAAGAACTGTTACTCAGTTCAACACACTGTATCCTGACACTAATTCAAACAGAATTTGAATTCATTAATTTAAGTAAGGATCAATGCAGTATCTGAGCCTAATTAAGGACTATATATTACTTGCACCACTACCCACACAAAGACGCACAGTACAGCTCTATAGATTTCTCTTTTTTGCTTTCAGCTTCTCCCTTTTGAGGCCACCAGAATTCACCTGCCTCTGTCTGCGCCTTCATTTGCATAGGGAGCTTTTGAATGAAGTGATTTAAAAAGTGTTTGAAAGGTAGTCGTATTCAAAAGAGGGAGATTAAACGGGATTCTTAGTTGGATGTAATTGTCAATAATCATACAGTAAACGCAGACAAACAGGAAAATTATAGACAGTTGTGTGGCTAAACTGTGATTGGACCCAAGCCAAGAGCTGAATACCTGAACCAATCACACTGCAGTTTATCTGTGCAAAACATCCACGCTGTAGCACAATAATACACCTGCTTGTCCCCATGATGTTAGCGATTTTCCCAGAATGTTCCATAATACAGAATTATGGCACTTATCTAACTCCAGGGGATGCCACCAGGTGAAATTACAGGTCAGATCTGTGGAGAAGCACACCTGCTCACAATAAGAATGCATGTGCAGGCTTTTATTTAGCAACTAAACCTCATGTCACTGAATAAATGCAACATAGATAACGACTTATTGCTGTAGCGTGACTTTCAAACAGACAAGCAGAAAGTAAATACAATTCAAGCCAATATTTTCTTTAATACCACTTGAGGGAAATAAAAAAAACAGGTTTAAACATAAACATCATCAGCCATGAAATCAACATGAATCCAAACAAGCAATTTGAACTGCAAACTGCATGGCTCTCACTCTCTATCTTAAGGCTACTTGTACACAAACTCAAAGCACCGGTTCTTCTTCAGATGGTGCTCAATCACTTGGTCATAGAAGGTAGTAATCTTTAGTTTTTAGTTTTTTAACAGCTCCCGCTCTATTTCCATTAAAACTAGAGCAGACAAACGTTCCTGATCAACAGCGAGTGAATGTCTTGATTCTTTTTAGTGTAGAAAATATTCTCTTCACAATTGCTGTTGTGGAAGGACTGGTCAGGAAAAGGCTGCAGAGTTTATATACTTCACTCATGGCTTCTTGCATCCCATTGTCCATCATGTAAAATGTTAGCTCTGCCACCTTGTTATAGCCGTGTTTTAGCCAACAATAAGCTCAGTGTGCAGAACAAGATCTTCTTACTAGATTTTCCTCAAAGTTTGTCACTGTGGCAAAGGCTGTATAGGCAACATTGAACTCAGCTTGTCTGTGCTCCAAAGTCTGTGACTCTCTTCACTTCTGTCACACAATACCCAATGTCCCTGACTTGTACTGCGAAATGTTGAACAAAACATCAGTGTGTGCAAAAATGTCTGCAGATACTTGCAAGTATTTGCAGTTCTCCTCCTTTAGATTGTGGAGAAAACCACCAGCTGCAAGGACAGAAGGAGAATCCCATGTGTGAGGCTCTTCTATGATGTTATTAAAAAGCTCCACTAAGGAGCTGTAATGTTCCTGTGCTGTATGGCCCAGCCTGGATGTGTAGTTCCAGCGAGTAGGACCTGCTTTAGGAAACCGTCTTTGCACAGTTGAATTCTTTGTGTGGATGTCAAACCATTTAAAGTAGAAAAGAAGATGCTGCAGTGTTTGTTTCTTCCACATGACTGGGGCAACACCAGATTTAAGACATTAGTATAACAGTGCAAAAAGGAAGCACATAAATATTTTTCCTTTGCTCTGACCTGCAAGTCACTCAGCTCCTGACATCACTGCTGCTCCACCGTAAGTCTGTGCAGCCAGCTCCACAGTCAAACATGTCTACAAATGTAAATAGGTGCTCACACAATCCTGCAGCTGTGTAGTCCTCACTCATATTTACAATGTCCATAAAATGTTCATTCACATGTCCTTTTGACACATACCATAGTACTGTAGACAGTTGAGCTGCATTGAGATGAATGGTGCCTGGTTCATCTCACATTTGATCTCCTCCAGCATCACCATCAACAGCATCAGTAATGTCATTCTGAATGTGACTGGACAAGCCTGAGAAAACACTGCATGTCTCCAGATGAACAGTCAAAGTGACATTCCTTTACCAGATTGGTTCAGTTCAATATAGTTTCCCCTATTGGCTGAAGGTTTCCCCTTCGCAAAGCCCCTGAATGAAAAGCTCCTGACGTCCCAAAAATGTGACAATGTTCATTAGTCTCTGCATCAAATCTCTGTTGTTTTTTACCAATGGACAACTCCACCTGCTGATTAAGTTGCATGTACACATAGTACTTCCAAAGGTTTTTAAAGCAAGAACACGCCTAATGTGATTTTGAGAGGGTGCGTGCTTTTGCATACTCCCACACAAATTTCCAAGGTCAGTAAATCCTTTAGAGACCCACACACCTTCCTCAACAGAAAGCAAAATGCATGGCCATGTCTATCTAACTTAGGACATCATGTTAACCACTGGAATTTATCATACATAAAGTGGCCATAACCCTAAGCCTGATCTCGGCAGATCTCAGAAGCTCAGCAGGGCAGGGCCTGGTTAGTACTTGGATGGGAGACACTGGGAATTCCAGGTGCCACAGGGGGTGTTGTTGTGTCCTTAGGCAAAGCACTTCACCCACATCTAGTATGAAAGTGGTGTGTGTGTGAGTGTTGGTGGTGATCGGGCCAATGGCGCAGATTTGCAGCCTCACATCTGTCAGTCTGCCCCAGGGCAGCTGTGGCTGAACTGTGAAACATTTTGGGTATCTTGAAAGGCACTATATAAATGCAGTGATTACTTACTTATTTACATGCTGGTTTGAAAATGTCTCATGTAGCCTCCACTTGCACCAGGAACGCTGCAATTTTTTGTCAGATTTGTCAGATTAGATCCATGGCTCAGAGTCGGACTTTTTCCTGAAACACCTTGCTTGAAAATGGAGAATGAAGTAGTTGCTTCACAACACATCCCAGCTCGTCATCACACATCTTTATTTTAGCTTAGCACATTCATTTGTAACAGGTACGGCTAGTGACCTGTGGGAAAAACAAAGATCCATGGAAAAATAGGCAAACAAAACAATGCAGTTGTTTAATGATTATGCAAGCATTAAATTCCGGCGTATAGGGAGATGTAACCAAGCGAATAAGCCGTTTATCATTTTGTTGCAATGTGTTTGATGCAATTTTAGGGATTAATTATAACATCAACATAGTTGTTATTTAAATGCCAGATCACACAATGAATATTTTAAGGGCTAATATTTATCAAATTGACACGTACTGTGTGAACCACTGCCAAACATATTTGTCACAAACAATGTTTTTTCACTCACAAAATTGCTAAACTCACCTCATCAATATGTCAAATGTGTTTTAAGCATTCTGTTTTCGTTAGTAAGCACATGACCGCTACTATAGTTTCACCGTTAATACAACTTGCAATTTCACTCTTACTTCTCAGTTCCAGATTCAGAAGTGCTCTTATCCTCTGAAGAAAAACATTCACTTGGTCCACCATCACATTACAGAATTACCCATCACCGTTCTTCCAATAATAATTCCCTCCTTGGCTCGTTCTCATTCATGGCTCCTCTTCTGCTGGTGTTCAGAAGACTATTAATGACACATTTATCCAACTAATTTGTTGACATGCCTCACTGTTTTCGATATAAGTATGTAGTTATTTGAACCATAAAATGAATAACATTTGGCTCTTAAGTTTGAAAGTTTGGCAGTAGATCTCATGCGCACTAGAATGGAAACTGCAGTGGTCCCAGGTTCCCCATGGATCTATAATATAAATATATGAGTTCCCTCGCAGGGTTGTCAACATAGAGGATGTACTTATACAATAAAACCCATGGTTGTTAAAGGCATTGGCTGTTGTGAAAGGCTTACTTTGCCCTCAGCCTCTAAAACAAGTGGCTGCTTCTCCAGTTGTAGCAGCACTTGTTGAGCATGATGTTGAGAGGGCAGCGTGGCATTTCATCTGGAGCACGCAATAAACACTCTAAGGACACACAAACAGCCGCGGTTTTAGCCGTCTGCTCAGTGGCCAGTAGAGTGAACTAAAGGAAAGGACACCGTAACTTCAAACCACACTTCCATCATGCAGATGAGAAAATGAGATAACTCTGTAATAATGTCTATTTATTTGATTAGTTGAGTTTCACACAGAGGTTTTAGATTTTATTTTATTTACTTTTAAATCAGAATGTGCATAATTTATGTTCAAGTTTGGAAGAAAGTTACTACTAGTGGAGCATGTGACCCTAGGAAATACCTGTTTTAATAATAATAATAATAATAATAATAATGCATCAGTTTTATATAGCGCTTTTCAGGGCACTCAAAGACGCTTTACAGAGCATTATTCATTCACTCCATACCCGGTGGTGGTAAACTACTATTGTAGCTACAGCTGCCCTGGGGCAGACTGACGGAAGCGAGGCTGCCAATCTGCGCCATCGGCCCCTCCGACCACCACCAACACTCACGCACACACCACTTTCATACATAATGTATTTGTGGTCAGTTTATATGTACTGAATCTGTATTCTCAGTGTTTCCACCAACCTGCTCAGGGACTTACAGGTGTAAATTAGCATTCATGCTATAACCTGGCACCAGCAGCTCTCCTGTGACAGCTCTCTTGGCAGCTCTCTTGTTTTATGTACTGTTGTGCACTGACCCTGCACAAATAAAAAGCATACCATACCGTACAAACATGTCTTTTACCATATATGACACTAAATACAAAACACTTGTTGACCATTGTAACAATACTATGAGATGTAAGGAGGTTTTCAAATATTTGTAGTTTTTTGCTGGTATTATTTTTCTATTCTTTCTTTTCTGCAGCTGCAAAATGTCCGACTTCGAGGATTTCATCAAGCCTGAAGGCCAAACCAACGTGTCTGACAGTTACCAGCTCAACCCCACCAGCGTTATAGTGTCGGTGGTTTTCTCTCTCATCTTCCTTCTGGGCACCATTGGCAACAGTTTGGTTCTGGCTGTGCTGCTGCGGAGTGGCCAAGTGGGATACAACACCACCAATCTCTTCATCCTGAACCTGAGCGTGGCCGATTTCTTCTTCATCATTTTCTGTGTGCCATTCCAAGCCACCATCTACTCCCTGGAGGGCTGGGTGTTTGGGTCCTTTATGTGCAAAGTCGTCCATTTCTTCATCAATCTCACCATGTACGCCAGCAGCTTCACACTGGCAGCGGTCTCTGTCGACAGGTAAGAAGAAATCACTCATTTTTACTACAGTTACTGGTGCCTCTGCCCAAACCTATCATTATAGACAAAAATGTCGTTCATGGACTTTCCAGTTACTTTGGGGTGACTATTTTATGTCTTAGACCAAGAAAAACAGCTATTTAAAAGGTGCACTGTGTAGAGCAGGAATCCCCAACCTTTTTCCTCTGGTGAGCTCCTTTACAAAGCAAAAAATCCAGAGTTACAGAGAGTTGGAGGTTGCAAGAAATGAGTAAATAAGAGCCACTGTAAGCCTTAGAAGGGAACAGTTAGATGCTTTTAAAACAATAAACCATTATCCCAACATTAGTGCACAGAGTTGGCCATTAAAAATGATATATTTACAATGCTAAATATGCACTGAAATCATCATATTTATCAGAATTCAGAATCAGAATTACTTTTATTCATCCCCGAGGGGAAATGTTCTTCGTTACAGATGCAGCCGACCAAGAACATGCAGTTAGAATCAAGTTTTTAAGAATAAGATAAGATAAATACAATAAGATAAAAGATAAAAATAGTTCTCTCTCAAAGATTATTTACATCAAGTAACATATTTAAAACTATATACATGTATGATCAGGGAATTGGATGTTACAGTAGTTTGTCAGTGATTTAAAGTGCAGAGTTCACAGTTTGATGGCGACAGGCAGATTTCCTGTGTCTCTCAGTGGAGCAGTGGCAGCAGCGTCTGTGACTGAAACAGCAGCGTCTATGTCTGAAACAGCAGCGTCTATGTCTGAAACAGCTCCTCTGACTGGCCAGCACCCCGTGGAGGGGGTGGGAGGGAGAGTCCAGAATAGTCCTGATTTTATCCAACATTCACCGGTCCAACACCACAGTCAGAGAGTCCAGCTCCTCCCCAACAACAAGTCCAGCCTTATTAATGATTTTATTGAGTCTATTAGTGTCCCTCAGGCGCAGACACAGCGTACATGATGCACTGGCCTCCATAGACTCAGAGAACATCCTGAGCATCGTCCTGCAGATGTCAAAGAACCTCGGGCTCCTCAGGAAATAGAGGCGGCTCTGGCCCTTCTCGTAAACCGCGTCCACCCCCAGGTACTTGTCCTCCTCCACCATGTCCACACTGACCCCCTGGACGGAGATGGGGGTCACAGCAGCTTTGGTCCTCCTCAGGTCCACCACCAGTTCCTTTGTCTTGGTCACGTTGAGCTGGAGGTGGTTCTTCTCGCTCCAGGTGACAGAGTTGTCCACTACAGCCCTGATTTATAGTTATTCAGAACAATCTAATTCAGAAAGCCCTTGGAGAGCTACTTGGAAGGGGGCGGAGAGCTACTGGAAGCTCTCGAGCTACAGGTTGGAGACCCCTGGTGTAGAGGGTCCAGCACCAGTTTGTCTCCATGGAGATGTGCCTAGAATGTTCCACAGTATGGCCATAAGCTTATGAATCTCCATGGAGACTTGCAAGCCAAATTGCAGGTTAGATTTGTGGAGAGGCGAGCACAGTCACAGTAAGAATTTATGTTTTTAAGACATTTTTGAGCAGTAAATAACCCCTGTAGTTGAATAAATGCAAGGCAGATCAGTTTAATACCATACTGTGGAAAATTCAAACATCTCCATGGAGACAAACAGGTTGGGGACCCTCTAGAAAAGTTCCACAGTGCACCATCAAAGGTCCAACATTATGGAAAATTGACTCTTGTGAGTTTTAAGCCAGGTTAAAATGGTGTTACATCCTAAAAAAACAGACCTGGAGCTGTGTTTTGTTTCTTTGTTTCACTCACACAAGTTTGAGTAATCCTTTATTTTTAGTCTGTCTACATCTCCCAAGCTCAACACGCTCTGTTTCATCATGTGATGTTATGTCCGTTTTCATTCTTTTACCTTTTGTTCAGCAGAGAAAGGCAATTCCAGGACTGAAATTCAATTCCATGTTTTCCGGGTTTGTGTGTTGAACATGTGTGAGTGAAACAAAACACAACACAATGTTTTTGATGACGAAACGTTACAGCACAGATCAGAAAATAGTGCAATTCGGGCCTTTCAGTGGGACTAAAGCGGGAGAAAACCCTGAACAAACTTAACAATTAAACCTGTAAGGAATAAAAATGAAACCTTAAACTCGCTTGGCCTCTATAAAGACAAATTTTGCAGCTTTCCAACAGTCTCTTTATATAGCGTAATTTAAACTCTGCTGTCTGAAGAGGCAGTTACAGAAGGGCTCTTGAATATACCACGCGTTTGTTAAGCATTCTCATCGGTCTTTTCGAAGCGTATAAATTCTGATATAGAAAAACAACGTAGTAATTTGAATTTGATTATGAACAAACCATCCGTGATTTCGCTCGCAGTAAAAAGGGAAATGGCTGCCTTTACAGAAACAAGCCTCTCAATTCAGATCCACACATTTTACATCATTATACCGTGAGACCTCTGTTAAATACAAGCTGGTGCTAATTTCCTCTTTAGACAGCCTAGATAAATGAAATCCCTTTAACATTTGAGGTTTATTGATTGTTTCATTGCTCATTTTGCAACTGCTTTAGCTGTATTGATTCTTTCAAATAAATGAAGCAAAGAAATAAGTAAAGTAAACAGTATTGTAGTTTCTCAGTTTCAAGTGTAATACAGAATTTTCACATTGATTTTGGGGCAGTTAGATATGTGAGTGATGTAGTCGACTATTCCTCGCAATCTGCAAGGGAAATAGATTCATTGTGGGAACAAGAGACTTGTAATCACTTGAGATGAATAACAGAGTCATATAGTGCGAACTCGGATTTGGAGGAATTGTTGAGTTTCGTTTAGGGAGCGATGAAAATGGACAGGATTAGAAACAACATCAGAGCGAAAGTCTGAACAGGACTCAAATGCAACACAAAGAACGACGTCTAACAGCAGTGTCTTATTTCAGTACAACAGAAAGTGTCCTTCAGAAGGTAAGGCTTAAATGGCAAGTCAACAGATAACAACAAAGGAACTCAAATATCCTCCAAAACTGGGAATCTCTTCAATAAGAAAATGGACAAGGAAAAAACTCAGAATCAGGGACTTTAATCAGGATTGGTCTAAAGCCAACGACAGATACAGATACAAGGGTTCAGATACAGAGCTCGAGAAAAGATGTTCACAGGTCGACAGTCGAGCAAAGACTGAGGAGCAGAGGCTTATACAGGCCACACAGGGGTAATTAGGGAATGAGAGACGGGTGTAGGAGAACAAGGAGGGAGCATAAAGATGACTGGAACAGACCTGGAGCTGGACTGGGGAAGAACATGTAAACTTTTTTTTTTTTTTATTAAATTATACATTTACACATAAATAACCAAAATAATAAATAACAATACAACAGCTATGACAATAAAGCAATAATGACAAACAAAACAAAAAGGACAAAGGGGTAAACCACACAAATCACAGACTTATATGCTTAGACAGGTGTTTTGTTTTTTTTTTTAGAATTGCTCAGAATTGCTGTGTAGCGTTTTCTCAACTATCAGTGGTGGAGAGTAAAGAGGCACAAAAGCAAAGGCACTGCACTTTTTTTTTTTTTTTTTTTTACATTTTTCTGCTGGGTTGAACATCTTGTCCCATCAGAAGGCAATATTAAAAAAGCACAGCAGGGCTCCTTTAAAGAGGTCCATATATCTCTTGGAGAATGTTGTTGCTTTTTATTTTCCATTTTGTTTATGAGTCATATGTATCTGTCCATCTCAGTTATGAATTCCTGTATGTGCGGCGTTTTCCTTCCCCATTTACATTTATGAATATCATATTTTGCATGGATAATGAACTGATTAAGGATATATTTAATATTTTGATGAATAGTTTTGCTGTATCCAAACATAATTTTGTTTGATAGAACACGATTTAAAATCTGTTCTATTTCACACCAAATTTAGCGCGAATATACACGATCAAAAAACAGATGGCAAATTGTTTCGATGGTGGAATTGCAAAAAGTACAAAGTGGGTCAATATCCTTATTGAAGTTATTTAAAAATCCTCTACACGGATATATTCTATGGATTATTTTGAATGAAACTTCCTGCAGTTTATTACCCATGAAGAACATAATAGGCAGAAATGTGACATAATCAAGTTTGGATGGAGGTGTGAACAATATGCCCCAAAACTCACATATTTCATGTTAGCTTTGAATTAAAGGACACATATTATGCAAAATTGGGCTTTAATATTGTCCACTTATCAAATACATACCTGGAGTTGTATTTTTATCCATTATCTGCAAATTCAACATCCTCCTTTCGCATTTTGCCGGGATTGTTGCATGACAGGAAAAGAATCTGACTTCTCCTGCCATAACCCATCACCAAACTTGTTTTAGTTGGGAATTAAGAGAATTAAAGCATGCATAATATGTGTGTGTTTTTAAAAAAGATTAATACAGCATCATCTCTGCCATTTTGAGGACTTCTTACCATTCAAAAGATACAATATTTTGTTAATGACCATAGCAACAGTTTTATTATTACACCGAAACCTGACACTGAATAGAAGGAGGTGACTGAACATCGAGCTGCTTTTTAACACACAAAATCAATATGTACCAATATCTATGAATTAACTGATCGTTTACAGGGTCACAACACAGTTTAATTTGTATAGTCATATCACCAATCCCATTTTGATGTAAAGCAAGTTTATTTCTATAGCGTGATTCATACTCAAAGTAATTCAAAGTGCTTCACAGAATTAGAAAGACATTATAATCACACTACAAACAAAAGAAACCATAAATAATCATCATTAAATTAACATTAAAAGAGAAGAGTGTAGATTAAAAACCTTTCAGGCAGAGCTAAACAAAACCCCGTGCAGAAACAAAATTAGAGGTGAAGTTGAGATGGTTCTGATAATGAAAACATATATGTAGAGTTTGCAGGTGTGTGGATGCTATGAAGGAAGACATGGAGTTGGTTGGTTTAAGAAAAAACCTGCACAGAGAATGAGCGGATCTCATCTTCATCAAGACAACAGATGATGAAGAAAGTTTACACTACGGATATTGTAGTAAATGACTTCAAGCTGTGCCTCATTTCCCCTCGGCCTCACAGACTCTTCAGATGCATAGACTGTGTGGAGTGAAGCAAACGAGCGAAAGCACAACCAACAGCGTTATAGTGACTCACACTGCTCTTTCTTCTGGGTTTGCACATAGTGTGAGTTTAAAGATCTTATATTAAGCAAAATTGACTCTTGGGAGCTTTAAGTCATGCTATAATGCGGTTACCTCATCGCAAACGTGCCTGGAGTTGTGTTTTGTTTCATTCACATATGTTCGCATAACCTCTTATCGTTAGTCCGTCTACATCCCCAAAGCTCAAAATGCTCTGTTCCACCCTGTGAAGTCACGACAGCTACTTTCTACCTTTAGTTCAGTCGAGATCGGCAGTCCCAGGGCTGAAATTATCCAAAAGATTCTCGTGAAGATGTAAAAAAAACACAGTGGAGCCCCTCATGACATCACAAGGTGGAACCGAATGTCAAGAGAAGAGCTAAATATGCAGGGTTTGTCTGTTAAACATGTGTAAACCGAACAAAACACAACACCAGGGATGTTTTTAACACACAAATTCTGCTTTTAGATAATATTCTGCTTGGGAAAACTGTTTATAAGAGTAAAGTCAAGTGAAGATTAGTTAAAAATGTCAATCGGTGCACATAAAACTATACACTTTTATACAATTCGGGTCGAGTTAGATAGCAGACTGCAAAAACGTTATATTTTCTTTTTCTTTTACGCTTGTGATATGTGATTCACCATACGTTCCCTTTGTGCAGTGCATCCTCCCTCTTCACTCACATTTACAGCAGTGTATGTGATTGGGTGCAATGATTGAATGGCAAAGGCTGTAATTATTTTGGTGTTACTAAGGCCGTCCTGTTCAAATTACATAACTTCCCTTGTCCAATGTGTATAATTACGTATCTATTGCACTTACAACCTCTGTACGTTCTGATTTGTACATCTCACACTCACTATTTTAAATGTATTTCCGTAAGACGTTAATGCTCCTGGACTCAATTTTGCACTAAATAAATAATAAAAATCAGTTTTCTGGTGGAGGGTCTGCTGCCTGTTTGTCTCCATGGACATGTTATTGCTTTGTCAGATCTGAATTGTAATGTAGCGTCGTGCTGTGACCTACTTGTCTTACTTTGCAAATATAAGTTTAATCCCCTGTCGAACTTTCTACACAATGCAACAACATTTAACACGAGATAAACAGGTGGCGGACTTTCCACTAGAAAGGTTACATAGAAGACATATTGCGCTTTTGTCTCCCATAGTTATAATTTATGACCCCTGAGTGTCCTTACGTTATATTGTGGACATTTATAATCAATAGATCAATACTGACTGAAAAACAAACAAGCTGATTTCCAGGAAGTGGGTGTGTGGAGGCGAAAACGGGAGTAGATCGGCGCAATGACGTCTTGAATAAGAATAAAGTGTGAAGATTACTCAAATATGCATGAATCATTCTAAATACAACTTCGAGTGGGTAAATGAGAAGGGAGAAAATATTAAAAAATGGTTCAAATCTTTGAAAAGTTTTAATCTTTTAACACCTTTAATACAATTTCTCAATATTAAGAGGAAGACATCTGATCTCACCAGTTATAATGAACAATGACCTTAATGAAAGTCTTAACTCTCTCAATGCCCATTAACACTCTATTCAGGCCCTGCTAACTCCACAGTAAAATCTCTGAATGAGGCACTGAATTTCCCGTCTCGGATTATTGCAGCTGCTCCACTGTCATCATTAAAGTTGTTTGTCGACATTATGAAAAGGGTCAATTCAGACACCGCAAACATCCGCAACAAAGGAAGTGCTCTGTTTACAATACACCAAGGTTAATTTCTGCCACACAAATTAGTTGGCATTTAATAATTGCGTTGTTAGAATGTCCAGTGCTACACAATGAAGGACCGGAGCACCATTAAAGCGAATGGACAACAAATAGGACTAAAAGATGTATTTTTTAAAATATGTTCAGGGATGTAACCCAGATATAAATGTACAGACTTGCAAACATGTGTAACTGTAACCTTAGCAACAAAAGAAGGTTGAATTCTGTCTATAATGGTCCCGGTGTTAAAATAGCTGAGTTCAGAACCTCCAGAACCTTCAGAGGCTGCACTAGCACTGGTAAATGACTGGCTGCTGGTGCTGTAGAGACTCACTCTGCTTTCTGATTGGAGAATCGTCTTCAGAACCAAAATACCACATTTATGACATAATAAACTGTGGCCATCATGCCCAATGTTTTTGTTAAGTATAAATTAATATTACAATTGTAAAAGCAATATTTGACTTGAACGTGTCTGCGCCGTGTTTCATACATTTGGTTCCTAAAATCATATCACAGAAGAGCGTTAAAAAGCAGAGAGCTAATTAATTCAGCTCAATAAAACTTTATTTATCACCAAAGGGGAAACACAGGGCAGCCATGAAAACATCACATAAAATCAAAGCGACATTAACCAGAGCCATCTGGATGCTGCTGATCACAAAATGGTGGCTGAGACTGAGAAAATACATGTCACTAAAATGGTCATAATTCAGTGCATAAAAGTTTTTTTGTTTTTAATTAAAATGGTCTATACTGAAGTACAATAGCGTTTTTATTTTCTAGCAAAAGAGCTGCTTTCCTATAGCCGCATAGTTGTATTCGTCGTATTGCACCAGCCCCTTGTAAACAATAATAATAATAATGCATCAGTTTTATATAGCGCTTTTCTGGACACTCAAAGACGCTTTACAGAGCATTATTCATTCACTCCAGACCCGGTGGTGATAAGCTACTATTGTAGCCACAGCTGCCCTGGGGCAGACTGACGGAAGCGAGGCTCCAATCTGCGCCATCGGCCCCTCCAACCGCCACCAACACTCACGCACACACCACTTTCATACTAGGCAATGTGGGTGAAGTGTCTTGCCTAAGGACACTACGACAGTTTTTGCCACTGGCGCCCCACTGTGGCACCTGGAATTCCCAGTGTTTCCCATCCAAGTACTAACCAGATCCAGCCCTGCTTAGCTTCTGAGATCTGACGGGATCAGGCTTTGACGAGCCGGTATGGCCACAAACAGTCAGTAATACCTGAAATCGACTAAATCAACAGGGGTCCCTGGAGAAATGATTGAACACTTTTTACCTCTTGATTCTTTGCAGTATAATGAGACTATATTTCTGCACAATGCCTTCCAATATAACCCCATTCATTTACAGTGAGGTGAACTGTGATTACATTTTATTAAATCCACACATAATTACACCTTTACTGCCTCATTTTGAACTTGTAATCCCCGTGCACACGTCAGCCCAATAACTACGGGCTTCTCTGCTCATAACACATAATACAGCTTCTGTTCATAACGTCACCTGAGTGTGAGTCACACCACTGCCCTGGAGTCAGAGGAGCTACAGAACATGGCACCGTTTCACACAGATGTCGAGTGGCTTTGGCTCGATTTCATCAGGGTTTCGCCGATGAGAGTTTC
The DNA here is from genome assembly GCA_034769755.1 of Odontamblyopus lacepedii. Taxonomy (NCBI): domain Eukaryota; kingdom Metazoa; phylum Chordata; class Actinopteri; order Gobiiformes; family Gobiidae; genus Odontamblyopus; species Odontamblyopus lacepedii. The sequence continues at coordinate 35,979,815 of CM068351.1, read as the reverse complement.
CCCCCTTTTGTTGCTCAAGTGTCTCTGCTGAAGTGGCTGGTAAAAAGAGTGGGAACATTTGTGAAAGGTGAAGCTTATCCCGTCTATCTGCAAAATACCTGAAATACACTTCCGTACACAAACGATGAATAGACAAATACAATCAGAAATCACAATACAAACACTTGCTTTTCTTTATGGAAATATTATAGCTTTGTCTGAAATGTTTCACAGTATAAACGTTTCTGTCATCATGGAAATGAAACCAGGCCATGTTACTAGTCATATCTGTGGAGAGGCAGCCTGTTTTTCTTGATTTTTGAGCAATAATACCACCTGTAATGGAAAAAAATGTAAGATAAATCTGTTTAATGTCATATACAGTGCACCTTTAAGTTAAATAACAACAATAAAACTGTACATATATACTAGTATATGCGCCACGTTCACATAGGATAGGTGTCTGAAGTGTCTTGCCTAAGAACACAATGACAGTGTGCATTATTGCCACTGTTGCCCCACTATGACACTGTTATTCCCAACAGTCTCCCGTCCACATACTAACCAGAACCAGCCTCTGTTAGCTTCTGACGCTAATGTTTACACTGGGCTTATTTATACAGAGTTTGAGGCTCAAAATTTGGTTGTTTTCCATGATGATAAAAATCTTGAATCTGAATCTGAGATCAAATTGGTAACTCACTTTTTATACGCTGCAATGTTTAAAAAAAAAAATAGGGTAACACTTTATAATAAGGAGCCATAATAAACAGCAAACTAATCATTACTTAACCCTTCATTGATATCTGTTAATTGTTACTAAAATGTTTGTTTAGCACAAGTTAATAGTGTTTTCATCATTAACTAAACATCAATTGTTTGCATAAAATCAGTGTATTAATGATTTAACAAATAGAAAATTATGTATTAACTAATATCATATTAATATTTATTAATAGTAACTAAATGTGTCGTTGGCTCTGCTGATCTCAGTCTGAACCTCTCCTCACAGGATCACTGTGGGTTAAGTTGTTTAAGCGTAATTAATATATTAGTATTATGTAGGTGTCAGTGTGGGGCAACTTATAATAAAGTTGGAACAGTGATTATGAACTATTTACAAATAATACTGCTTTACTCATAAAATGTATTAACAATAGCAAATATTTTACATTTTACGCTGAACCCTCTTAACCAACAGTGATCCTGTGAGGAGAGGTTCAGACTGAGATAAGCAGAGCCAACGACACATTTAGTTACTATTAATAAATATTAGTACAATATTAGTCAGTAGATTATTTTCTATTTGTTAAAACACTGATTTCATGCAAACAACTGATGTTTAGTTAATGATGAAAAAAACTTGTGCAAAATAGATATTTTAGAAACAATTAACAGATATTAATGAAGGGTTAGGTAATGATTAGTTTGCTGTTTATTATGGCACCTCATTATAAAGTGTTACCAATAATAGGAAGAAAAGAAGATACAACACACTGAATAAGATCTCGTGTGTATCAGAACGTTGCACTGGGGGATATGTGCCACCACAAAGATCAAACCGTGCAGAGCTGTGATCCAGGCTTCACTGTTGTCGCGCTGTAACATGGTGATGCAAACTCCACAAAACCCCACTGTGAGACCACAAAGCCCCGTGTGCATGTGCAGCCCCATGTTGGGAGAGGCAGACAGAAAAATCTTTTATTCAGCTGCACCTCAAATCTCTGAGCTGGACATGGGCATATTGTCTGATCCCTGCGGATGGCGGCAGGAGCAGTTTTCCCATGACAACTTCAGGCCTGCGTGAAGCCACCAAACACAAACCTACACAAAAACTGTCAATCGTTTGTGCTTCGTTTGTGCTGTTTTGTTCTGTATCAGTCTTTATTCATTTGCTTTTGATTCATATTTTATAATAATACAGACTTTTCCACAGCCTGAGATCATTTTCGCCACTAGTTTTGTGGAGTTTGTCGCCGTCAGCTGAGCGGAAATGACGTCCTATAATTACCGCAGAAATAATAATGAATAATTTTAGAAATAAACTCGCACAAATGAAAATTGTCGCAGCACAAAACAACACAAATGAAATACAAACGTTTTCTATAATTTTCTTCCTGTTTTGAGCTCTATTTCACATTCTGAGGTTCTGGACGACGTCATCGGCCGAAAATTTCACTGCAAATATCTTAAGAACCAGAATCGCACAAACGAAACTTTTTGCAGCACAAACGAAGCACAAACGACTGACTCCATTTTGGATGTTTTCGAGCATTTTGAAGCTTCCTGTGGGGCTGACCCCAGTTTGACCTATAAAAGAATTGTTAATTTCTCCAAAACTGAAGAAGCACAAACAAAACTTTTTGCAGCACAAACGAAGCACAAACAACTGACATAGTTTTTGTGTCGGTTTGTGTTTGATGAGGCGACTTCATGGAGGTCAACGTCAGATGTTTTGAGCATGGACTGAAGGTCAGAATATGTGTGGTCCCTAAATGATGGTCTCAGTTGTCAGTGAGTGAAATATTACAGTTTTACCGACTTCTTCCTTTCATAATTTGTCAGGTACCCTAGTTTTAAGCCATGTTATAACGCTGTTACCTCATCAAAAACAAAGCTGGAGTTGTATTCTGATTCACTTGTGTTTGAATAACTCTTTATTATTAGTCTGTTTACATCTCCAAAGCTCAAAACGCTCTGTTCCACCTTGTGATGTCATGAAGCAATAGTTAATAGTTAATAGTTAGTTCAAGTTAACAGCTCCTTTTACCTTTCATTCAGTAGAGACGGGCAGTTCCAGGTCTGAAATCAGCTAAGGTGCATAAAAGCCCAGAAGCACTTCCTGTATGACCACATGACATCACAAGGTGGAACACAGTGTTTTCCATTCGAAAGATGAACTCAGGGCGTGTGAATGAAACAAAACACAGCTCCAGCCATGTTTGTGATGAGGAAACATTACATATATAACAGAAAATAGATTCCCAGTGTGATATGGGTTATGAAAGGTGCCTCCTGTGGTCAGTAGTTGAAGCAGCTGCACTAAGCTGTCACTGAGGTCTGGAACATTAATTTGTGAAGAATTAAGTGTTTCAAGAGGATCCTGTAGCACATCGGGCTCTGCAGTTTGTTGAAATTAAACCTTTCCTTGATTTGAGACAAAGTAAAAATAAAACGTTTTTCAATTAGTGTAATATGTACCCTTTTCTTTTGATGTGCACGTACCAAAAGACATTTTATGGTGGTAATTATAATAATTACTATAATTTGAGTGTGTTTTCAAATTGGACCAAAATGAGAATTTGTAGCAGCTAAAATGACCATAATTTCCTGTTGGGTTGGACAATTCCAATTATAAATAATAATAGAACAATTTATATTTATTTATTCAGACACAGATATGATTGAAAGTTCAAAATCTGTTTATTCTTTTTCTTTTTACTTCCAGCACAAAATCTAGTCAAGCTAAAATGACTTGGATTAAGAAAGTTTTACCATGATTTCAGTAAATTTCACTTGATAAGTAAAATGATCTGCCAGTGCAGTAAGATTTTTGTGCTTAAAATATGAAAATACATCTTGCTACACTTAAAATAAGAAAAACAACTACTTTTTGCCCTTAAAAAGTTGAAATATAAGAAATAAAATCAAATGTTGCTTAAGAAAAAAAAACCACTTATTCCACTGGCAGATAATTTCCCTTGTCAAGATGAATCCACTCAAATAAAGTAAAATTTTCTTAATTTAAGTCATTTTAACTTACCTACATACTGTTTTTTTCCAGTGTATACCTCAATTTCACTTCACTGCACTACAAAAAAGGATTTTCTAGCATAGTTAAACTGACTTGAATTAAGTTGATTCATCTTAAAAGACCAATTTTAAGACTTTTTTACTTAATAAGATGAGATTTCTTTTACTTGTTTCAAGATATTCCATCCTGATTTATCTTATCTAGATATTACAACTTATTCTAAGCACTTTTTATATTAACTCAGTCCAGGTTAAGCCTCTTTAACTTCCTTCTCAAACCAATAAGGTGAAAAATCTTGCCATAAATACTTGAAACTAGTGTTTTCTGCTTAGAACAAGATTCATATTTTGTCTTGTTTTAAGAAAACTTGGTAAGTGAAAATTTCTTACTGCAGTGGCAGAGAATTTCACTTAAAATAGGGCATTTTTACCTCAAAATTGGTATTTTTATCTTATTTTTTCATAGGCATTTTTTGCAGTGTGGGTAAACATATTTTTACTAACCTACTCAAATCTATTTCTGTCATTGCAGATACCTGGCCATCCGTTACCCGCTGCGATCCCGTGAACTCCGCACCCCTCGTAATGCAGTTGTTGCTATGGTGATCATCTGGGGTCTGTCTCTAGTGTTTGCCGGTCCCTACCTGAGCTACTACGACCTCATCGAGTACGACAACAGTACGGTGTGCATCCCTGGCTGGGTGGAGCAAAATCGGAAAGTCCTCGATACCTGCACTTTTGTATTCGGCTATGTAATCCCTGTGCTTATCGTGAGCATGTCCTACACCAGAACCATCAAGTACCTCTGGACCGCCGTGGACCCCCTAGACGGGATGTCCGAGTCCAAAAGAGCAAAGCGGAAAGTGACTAAAATGATCATTATCGTGACTGTTCTTTTCTGCATTTGTTGGTTGCCGTATCACGTTGTCATCTTGTGCTATCTGTACGGAGATTTCCCCTTCAACCAGATCACATACGCATTCAGGCTCCTGTCTCATTGCATGGCTTACGCTAACTCCTGCGTCAACCCCATCGTGTACGCGCTCGTCTCCAAGCATTTTCGCAAAGGATTCAAGAAAGTGTTCAGCTGCATCTTGAGTAAAAATGGAAGAAATAAGGTGCATGTAGTTCACGTGGCCAACACGGTGCCCGGGTTTGAGGCCGGGTCCACGGAGGTGTCGCATATGCACGAGGAGAGGCAGAACGAGTGCGAGATGACAAACAGACCCCGACCAGAGCCCAGGGAGCCGACAGTGACTCTGAATCTGCCCTTTCAGAGATCCACCTGAACATGGAGGAGACAGGCTCTGAATGAGGGAGGACTTCATGAAGTGTGTGCTGTTTACATGGTTCTGTTTATTCATTGTCGTGAGAAATGACACGTGTTGACGTATTGACAAGCGTGTTAATTACAGAGTAGATTTAGTGTAAAGTGAAATCTACTGCCACTCACACACACCAAAGTATCAACGCGAGTGGTTGTTCAATTACTTCATATTTTTGTCCACAACTTGCCTTCAAGGCTGTTTACATTTTGTGACGCAGTTATGTTATTCATTCATGACTGTACAGACTGCATAAGAGAAGTGGACTAAGACTAAGCGGGTGCGACGTCACCCGCAGTGTTCGGCTCCAGTCAAAAGAAGCTCACGACGCTAGTGGTTACGGGGGCGAATTTGGAGCCGAGGAACTGACTTACAGGCAAAACAGCAAAATAAAAACACCAGGATCATGTAGAGTGGTTTAATATGAACATTTTAAGACCAAAACGACGAGGCTCGCCGCAGCAGCTACAGCGACTGGGGTGAACTTTTTTTTTTTTTTTTATGTAAAGTCAATTGGAGCAAGAGACGATGGAGCCAGAAGCGCCCCCATGCTCACTTCCTCGCTTCCTATGTGAAACGCAGTGACTAGCGGGGTAGCTATGTCCATTTATATATACAGTGCAGTCTATGGTGCTGTCACTTCCACGAGTATTGATTTGTGGTGATGTGAGACTTTTGAGTGTCCATTAATAATTATTGTATAGATCGTATCAGCTATTAGCAACTTGTAGCCGACATGTAGACGAACATGTAATAGCCACGATAATGTACTCCCTTGATATCTGCCACAGACACATGCAAAAGGATTCTACGGTGCACAAACGACAAAGAAAATGAGGCTGTGTGAAGACATTCTGTAAACTGCCCCAGTCAGACAATCGTAAAGCCTCCGTGATCATTAGCTTGCACTATGGCATTTCTTTTATACGCGTTCAGTGTAATCAACTGTCATTTTCAATAGCTTTTTTTGGTCTTAATAGCTGCTCCCTATTTCTCTTTTGAAGTGAACAGCGTGAGGACGTATCTGAGTGTTTAGCCGGATCATTGCAATCATTTTATAATGGCTTACGCAGAGGAAGCGAATGGTGCTAGACTTTTCCTCACTGAAGTTCACTCCCACCTGTTTTCACCAGTATTTCTGACAAAGGCTGCGGTGGCATTTTGAATCTAGCGTTGATATTTAGCCCTCGAGCCGTATGCGTTTCTTTTTCTGATGCAAGAATTAATTACTTCTCGCTAAACCTGTCTGGCACGCAGAAGTTCATTTTCAGACTCATAATTAAAGGTGCATTATGTAACTTTTCGGTTGGGGCCTCGTCACCTGCTTTTTTCACTTCTCTGCCTGGAATGTTCCACAGTGTGACAATAAACAGATCTGCTTTACATTTACTTACAGTTACAGGTGGTTTTATAGCTCAAGAATACCTAGAGGAACAGGGATTCTGACTGTGAGCGGAGTCGCCTGTGCACAGATCTGACCCGTAACTTGGTCATCTCCATGGAGACAAGCGTTTGATGAATCCACCACCAGAAAAGTTACACCTTTTGCACCTTTGAGTCTTAAAACCCACTTTTACTCTCTGGCTTTTAACACCGCATGAGTTGTGTGATCCTCTGTTGTCTTTTATTGTTTTGTTTTACAGATTTTATTTATTTTTTCATGTGGGTCTTTTTCATTGTTTTTGTGTTTTTCTTTGTCTATGTGCAGCACTGTGTTTACGAAATGTGCTGTAGAAATAAAGGGAACTGGATAATGAACTAATGAACCCACACAGCATAAAGGAGCATTGCTCTGGTGCAGATAATGACGATGAGTCAAAGCATGTTTATCTTTATTCTTTGTTGTATATATAATTACGTATATTCAATACATCATTTAAATATATATTCTGTATATTTCAAAGCTGTGGATCTTTTGTACCATGTCATGCTCTCTCTATCTCTCTCTCTCTGTCTCTCTCTCTCTCTCACTCTCTCTCTCTCTGTTTGGACCATGTCTCTCTCTCTGTCTCCTCTCTCTCTCTTTCTCCCCCTTCCTCTTCCTCTGTCTCTCTCTCTACCTCGATTTGGACCATGTCTCTCTCTGTCCTCTCTCCCTCCCTCTCCTCTCTCTCTCTCTCCCCCTCCCTCCCTCTCTCTCTCCCTCCTTCCCTCTCTCTCCTCTCTCTCTCTCTCCCTCCCTCCCTCCCTCTCTCTCCTCTCTCTCTCTCTCTCCCTCCCTCCCTCAGTTTGGACCAGGTCTCTCTCTCTGTTTTCTCTCTCTCTCTTCCCCTCTCACCTTCTCTCCCTCTCTTTCTCTTTTTGTTTGGACCATGTCTCTCTCTGTCTCCTTTTCTCTCTCTCCCTCTCTGTCTCTCTCCCCCTCTGTTTTCTCTCTCTGTCCTCTCTCTCTCTCTCCCTCTGTTTGGACCATGTCTCTCTCTCTCTCTCTGTTCTTTCTCTCTCTCTCTCTCTTTGTTTGGACCATGTCTCTCTTTGTCCTTTCTCTCTCCCTCTCCCTCTCTCTCCCTTTCTGTCTCTCTCTCCCCCTCTGTTTGTCTCTCTCTCTCGCTCTCTCTTTGTTTGGACTATGTCTCTCTCTGTCCTCCCTCCCTCCATCTCTCCCTCTCTGTCCTCCCTCCTTCCCTCTCTCCCTCTCCCTCCCTCCCTCTCTCTCTCTCTCTCTGTTTGGACCATGTCTCTCTCTGTCTCTCTCTCCCTCTCCCTCCTTTGGACCATCTCTCTCTCTGTCCTCTCTCCCTCCTTCCCTCTCCTTCTCTCCCTCCTTCCATCCCTCTCTCTCTCTGAACCATAGACTATAATGTGTCTATGTTTTGACTGTGAGCTTGTGTCTACCTCAAAATGATGGAAAACAAGACCCAAAGCTTTTGTGTTGTGTAAGGTGCAGCTGTCCTCAAAAAGCTAAAGAAATCGCTGTTGCAGTGGGTCTGGTCTATTGTGTTGGTATTAATCTTGACTCTTCATTGTCATCATTTCCAAAACCGAACACAGTATTTTGACATTATATATATATATATATATATATATACAACACATTATTCGATGTGTTTACAAAGATCTTTGAAAGTGCAATCTAATATCTAAATAAATATTTTTGCTGTGAGATTTGATTGAATTTCTGTTTAAGGTGCATAACTGCCATCACTTCGAGATGTACTTCGACCAAAATAAACTTTTGTCCAGTGGCCAAACTGAATTTCTCCCTTTGCTATGCCGTCGCCCCAGAGAAGCAGTAAAACGCGTAGTTCATTAACACCTTGTCTACGTAGTGGAAAAGAACACCACAGGAATACACTTTATTTATCACTGATGCTGAGTTATTTTTATATGTAACGCTATGTATCTAGTTATAATTTATAACATAACATTTGGTGCTTCTTGCATAGGAACTCAGGGACTATTTTTAGCTTCGAGGCAGAACTGGGGTTGCAGATATTCAGCAAAAGGTGAGGTACAGAAGTTAAAGGGACAGCTGATGACTGTGTTGCATTATTGTCTAAAGGCTTAACATTTGCACCGACTAACTATGCCAACTGCTTCAATACAAAAGTAGATCTCTTCAGATTTTATCGCAGTTTACATTTAAAACTTTGGTACCAGCAGAACCCAGGCACTGTAACTGCCACCAACACTAGTGACTGCAAAACTGCTTTCCGCCCTAAGTCATACTTTTGCCCTCTCAGCAATAACCCTGTTCTAGCAACTTTCTGCAGAAAAACTGACGCAGATATAGAATGTCTATTTAGGAATAAAGAGGACTCGGTCAGACATAATCTAACAAAGAAAGAAAGAACAGCACTGGACACTTTAGCAAAGAATGAAGAAATAGTAATCAAACGTGCAGATAAAGGAGGTTCTGTAGTAGTGTGGCAAAAAACTAAATACTTGCAAGAAGCACATCGCCAACTTGACAATACTGTGTTTTACAAAAGCCTGAAGACCAATCCGATGGAATCGATGAAAAATGACCTGCAGGAAATGTTGAGAGTTGCTATGGAAAATGCCTGGATAAGCAAAGCAGAGCATGATTATCTTTTCTGTCCAAATCCTGTACTACCCTGCTTCTACATGTTACCAAAAGTGCACAAAGATCTTTATAATCCCCCCGGAAGACCTATAATATCTGGCAATGGATCTCTTACCGAACCCATATCTAAATTCATAGATCATTTCATACAACCCTATGTCTCCAACCTACCATCTTTTATTCAGGACACCACACATGTACTGAACAAGTTGACACTCCTGAACAATATAGAACAGTGCTACCTGGTCACAATGGATGTTGAGGCTTTGTACACAAACATTGATCATGAAGAAGGTCTTCATGCATTGTCTCACTACCTGAACACACGCCCAGCATCCAGTACACCACCCACAGCCTTTCTGCTCACACTCACTAAGTGGACACTTAAAAACAATGTTTTTTATTTCAAAATGACTTGTACAAACAAATAAAGGGAACAGCAATGGGAGCATGTTATGCACCAAGCTTAGCCAACCTATACATGGGCCTATGGGAAGAACGGTTTATTTATTCATATGAGAACCCTTATAAGAATATGATCACTTTTTATGGACGCTACATCGACGACCTCCTTTTCTTGTTCTCTGGTACAGAGGAAGAACTAACATCTTTTCACAATTATCTAAATAACACCAATGAAAACCTTAAATTGTGTATGCAATATGATTTCACCCAAATTAACTTCTTGGATCTCACCATACAGAAGGATAAGGATGGAGGCATCAACACCACAGTCTTCCGGAAACCAACTGACCGCAACACACTGCTCCGGCAGACAGCTTTCACCCTCCATCCCTCAAGAAGAACATCCCATATGGTCAGTTCCAGCGGCTGAAAGCGAATTTGTGACCAGGAGGCAGATTTGAGACCAAGGCAGAAGATATGAAATTAAGATTCAAAAACAGAGGATACAAAAATAGGACTATAAATGAAGCCTATGACAAAACAAAATCTCTGAAAAGACAGGACCTCCTAAAAACACAAACAAAAGACAACAGGAGGACAACAAGTGTACTTTGTCACGCAGTACAACACCAGAGCAAATGAATTGAAGAGAATCATAAACAATAACTGGAAAATGATTGAATGTGACCCCACACTAAAAGAGACATTCCAGAATGCACCAGTTATTAGTTTTAGAAGAGCACCAACCATTGGAGACAAACTAGTTCATAGTTATCTCCCCGGTGACAAAAAGGACACTTGGCTTGACCGGAGACCACAAGGCTTCTTCAAATGTGGGAGGTGCAACCATTGTATCACAATGCAACAAACTAACAAGTTTACAGACGTGCACTCACAAACAACACATTACATCAAAGGTTACATCAATTGCAATACCACCTACGTGGTGTATTACCTCTACTGTCCATGTGGACATTTTTACATTGGGAGGACAAAAAGGAAATTACAACAAAGGATAGCTGAGCACAAATATGCAATTCGGACAGGAAATGAGGATTACCCCATGGCAAAACATTACAAGCAACATCATGGATGCAACCCAGAGTCACTAAGAGCAATGGGAATAGAGACAATTGAGCTATCAAAGAGGGGAGGGGATAAGCTTAAAAAATTATTACAAAGAGAGACCTACTGGATCTACACCCTGAAAGCCCTCATAAGCCCAGGACTTAATGAGGACCTGGACTATACCCCCTTTTTATAGTGACATCTTAAACTGAAACTTGACTTTAATTTTTATATGTAATCTGATAATTCTCTAATTTCACTTAATACTTCTAGGTGAATGGCTTATTGCAGCCCTTATGGAGTGATTTTTGTAGTCCCCATCAGTTTTAACATATTGTGTGTAAGATGTTTTTATGTGTGGCCTGGTGTGACGCCCACTTTCTATCGACCAACTGACTACAAGATGAGTCAAGGGTGGAGCCAGAACACCTGCCACTTGTTTCCACTTGATTGCCTGTGCCTTCTCCCTGTTATAAGGACTTGGGAGTTAGTTGGTGAAGTAGCTCTGAAGAAGACACATTAGTCGCAACGCGTCAGCCATTCATAATAAAGGCTTTTTAAACTACAACAAGCAGTGTGCCTTAGCAGTTTTTGAGAAGACTTCTGACAATTCACAACTGAAGCTACTACAGAAGTTAAGTCAAAACATATTTAAAGGACAGCTGGGAATATTGGACATAGGGCCTCATTTCCTACTGAGTCAGAGTGTTGGAGACATGTGGAGACACTTTTTTAAAATATTACATCCAGTCCTTGTATTTAGAGATGTCAATGGGTATAGTTGTACTGCCACTAAAAACAGTCTCACCCACTCCACATGCACACGAAGCAAATCAGTTATAGCCTATTGATGTAAATGTCTGTGATAGAATAATGTTTGAAATAAAACTAACCTTGCATCGCATTAATAGTCTCATGCTGAGGGACTATTTTCTCATATATCAGTCCGCCATTGCCAAGCTTTCTATCAGGAAGTACAACTCGCCGCTGCAGCTGCTCAGACATAAATCCTTCAAACGCAAGGTTAGTTTTATTTCGAAAATTATTCTGTCGACACAGACGTTCACATTGACAGTCTGGCGTGATAACTGTTTTGCTTCGGGTGCTCTGTGGAGTGGGACTGTTTTTAGTAGCAACTGTGCCCATTGACATGCTCTAACCTCTCCAAATACAAGGACTGGATGGCATATTTAAAAAAGTGTCTCCACACGTCTCCAACACTCTGGCTCACTAGGAAATGAGGCCCTATGTCCAAAATTACGAACTGTCCCTTTTGTAGGCTCTGGTAGTCTATTGGGACGGTTTCTGATCATGATTTATTCAGTTATAAGTGTTTTATTGCCTAAAGGTCCTGAGCTTTGTTGTTACCTTATCAAAAACATACCTGGAGTTGCGTTTTGCTTCATTCACACGTTTGAATAATCCTTTTAAGTCTATCTTCATCTCCAAAGCTCAAAATGCTCTGTTCCACCTTGTGATCATGAAGCAAGGTTTCAGTTTCACAGCTACAGTTTTTTAACATCTTTAGTTCAGTAGAGATTGGCAATTCCAGGTCCGAAATCACCCAAAAGTGGTGAATGGAGTTTAACAACACAGTCGAGCAGTTCCCACACTACCACATCACAAGGCGGAACAGTGTTTTCAGTTTGGGAGAAGAACTCAAACTTAATTATGCCGGGTTTGTGTTGAGGAAACAACATGGACGCGCAGAAGTATCCTTATGTGGTCCTGTCATTTGTGTGAGGAAAACTGAAAGATTAGGTCTTTAGGTCTCATCCCAGTACAACAGGAAACTTTCTTTTCCTATTTCAACCTTGCAGGGACAGTGGATACCTGCTGCAAACTCAACTATTGGTGTACATGGGCCCAAAGCAATATAGACATCTTCATGGATTCTGAGTGTGTATAAATAGGCCTAATTTATATCCACTGTGATGGTAAAACAGCAAATATTTCTGTGTCTCTGGTTATGGGTTTGTGCGGCTCAAATTGATTCATACAGAGAAGCGTGGAAGTGCTGCAGAGGATCCCCGGAGACCAGCGCCGCCTCTGTGCAAGCACCAAAGCCCAACACAAAGACTATTCATGCAGCACCGAAAACCAAAAAAAGAAAACATCCAACTGCAAGGCTGCTATTCACACGATCACACCTAGATCAAGAACACCATATTTTGTGCAGTAAAACACAAAGGAAACGCATAAGTGCAGCTGTCCAAACCCATTATAAGGTCTGAGCATAACAGCTTGTCCAGGGATCAGAAGGTTGGCGGGTTTACACAGTCGGTAAGAGGATAGGAATACTATTGTTGTGTCACTTGGCAGGGCAACCAGCTGACTCTGCTTGAAGACTGAAGGTTCAAATCCCAGCTGCCGGAGGTGAACACTGCTGTTGTGTCTTTGGACAAGACACTAACCCCTCCTTTCTTCCAGTGTCTGTATACTCTGGAGCATGGATGTGTGTGAATGGGTTTGTGGTTCCTTTGGTGTGTCGATCCCAGCTGTAATCAGTCACCAGTGCACACGATTGTTGTGTCTGTGGTCAAGACACTTCTCCCCTTGTACGAGTGAGTGAATGATGGTGGTCAAACGGGCCTGTCAATCAATATTAGGGCAGGAAACTGACAACAGTCTTTTGTGAGCCTCCAGCGAATCCCTTGAAAAGCACTGTAATAGAGTTAATATGACTAACTGAGGTTTAGGAGCTGGACCACGCCTCAACTTCCTCTCCAGCTAACAGCAACTTATCTAAACCACTCCATCATTTACCCAGAAATGTAGTTAATATGATTAACTTAGGTTCAGGAGCAGGACCACACCTCAACCGCCCTCGCCTCCTCCTCCAGGGAATCTTCTTCTACCACACCTCAATTTCCCAGAGGCCTATTTGTAACAGCCTATCTCGGCAACCCAGTTTGTCTCGAATAACTCGACTCCATTCTCCCAACCCCAGACATAAGACTCCTACGGGGGAAGGGGTGAAGATTAAGGTAAGGTAAGGTTTTATTTACACAGACACATGTCCCCAAAGTGCTTTACACAACATTTTACAGAGCATTCTTCATTCACTCCAGACCCGGTGGTGGTAAGCTACTGTTATAGCCACAGTTGCCCTGGGGCAGACTGACGGAGGCGCGGCTGCCAAGCCAAGCGGCGCCAACGGTCCCTCCGACCACCACCAACACTCACTCACACAACTTTTACACCTACAGTAAGAAATTAAGATGGAACCCCCACCCTAGAGGCTCAACCCAGCCATCTCTACCCTGCCTCTTTGCACAATGTTGTTGGAGGGGGGGTTCTGAATCAGCTAGGAGACCATTTTGGACTGGAGATTGTACCTCCACCCTGAGCCGTCACATTTATCCACCGCCAGTAAATCTCTTCTTTATCTTTATCATATTCCTCTGTTGTGACGTGGTCTTTGCTAGTGAAATTATGTGTGAGGAAATATGTTTTCTGGCTCTTACACTGATGTCATATTTAAATTAGAAGTTTAATTAACAGCGTTTATTGCTTATTAGGGCACAGTCTTTATGTTTATGTGCTTTCCTGATTAAAGTGAGGTACATAAACCCGGTTGTGCCGTCGTTACATCAGTAGGACTCCAGACATGTGTGAAATTACATAAATCTGCTGAGCCGAGAGCAGCAGTATAATCACCGGTGTTACGTGTTCTGGAGGAGAGGAAGGCTTTTATCATTGCCGCGCTCTTTCCTCACGGCCCAGGATACTAACCTAAAATTGGCTTTCAGTTTACAGAGCACATGCACCGTTTGACCTTTGGGTACAAAAACACTGCCCGGGTAATACAAAACGACAGACAGGTGGATGTGACATGGCTCAAACAGAATAACACACAACAGATTTGGAAGCTGATCTATTATATTTTGCAGTGACATCATACTGGGGGTGTTCAACTTGTATCTATTGGCGAAATGTTTAGTAGTTTCTATGGTGACACAATGCACCCACTAAACACAGACAAAAACGTTTTAAGATGGTCTGAAAACTCAAGAAAAAGGACAAAATGGACATAAACAGCACATTTTCAGGAGCCTGTGATCAATACAAGTGTTCATGGTTGGATTTTCTTTATTACAGGTGTAGGGCTATTATTTTTTATTGAAGCAAAAGAAACCCAAACAGTTTCTTTTGTTTCTCTTCTAAATTTTTAAAGAACACATAATATTCTTTGTTATGGCTTTAATCCCCCTTTAAATATGCCTTTTGTCCCCTTGGAATAAGCATTTCACATTTTCTAATTTAAAATAATGTCTGAATTCAGAAAACGCACTTTATAAACTACAAATCTATTTCCAATTTTAGGCGTTAGAGCTCCTACTGTTGTCGGCAATGGGAGTCCATTAACTTTATTTGTATTGTTCATTTTATAAACAGTTTCCAAAGTGCTGAGCCGAGACAGAACTAATGAGGAACAAAGAGATTTAGAAGCGCTCAGATGCTTAATCTCACTGGTTCTAAAACAATAAAACCAGTACTGAATAAGAGCAAACAATAAAATAGCAATAAATACATAAATAAAATCAATATGAATGAAAGAACAGTAAGAAACAACAAAATGAATCCCTGAAATGTCAGTGCTCGGCTAATAGAACCGTGTGTTCGTTGTGAAGAAAGTTTGACTGCAAAAAGAGTTCATCAGAGTTTATGGATGGAGTTTTTACCTGTGACGCGACAATATTGGCAAAATGAAAACTGAGCATTTTTGAGTGGTTAGAGATGACAGTTTTTGGATTCATGGATTAATGAAACAAACGTAAGAGAAACAAAACTCCAACTACAGCTATGTTTTATAAGGGGTCACCGTAGATGGTTAAAATCTCAAAAAAAAAAAAAAGTACATTATGTAATTTAAAAAAAAAAAAACTTAAAAACTGCTGCTAATGCTAACTAGCTTGTGACTAAAATTTTATATGTGAAAGGCTTGTTTATCAGCACAAATCATTTCGCTTGTTGTAGTTTCAACCAAGTCAGCTCTTTCTGGTCAGATTGTACTAAAATAAAGATCAGATTAAGTCAAACTTGAGTAACTAGAGCTAATTTTGCATATTTAACAGCAACATATTTTAATTTACCAAATGTAAACGATACCTGTTACCTTATCAGCATTGTTGTGATATTTGTTGCTAGAAGTTGCTTGCTGTATTGAGTATTAATATTTTATAAATGCAAGGAGCTGGACTGCAGACTAGAATACTGTCCCAGGAGAGCGGTGAGTCAGAGTAAAGAGAACAGCTACAGCGTGTTCAAGACCGCCAGGAAAGTTTGTTGTAAACTTTTTAAATAGAGTCTCTGCAAAATCATATTTAAAAAAACAATCCTGAATATATTTAAATGGTAATAGTCATATTTTTATATAGCACGTTTCCATCTTCAGGTCACTTAAACACTTTAAATCACCCATTCATACACCAGTGTACGCAGATACAGAGGGCAGGAAGGGTTAAGTGTCTTCCGCTGCTAAAAAGGCCTATTAAAAATAAGAAAAAAAATAAAAATTTTGAGGTAAAAATGCCCCATTTTAAGTAAAGTTATCTGCCAGTGCAGTAAGAAATTTTCTCTTACCAAGTTTTCTTAAAACAAGATGAAATATGAATCGAAGCAGAAAACACTAGTTTCAAGTATTTATGGTAAGATTTTTCACCTTATTGGTTTGAGAAGGAAGTTAAAGAGGCTTAACCTGGCTTGAGTTAATATAAAAAGTGCTTAGAATAAGTTGTAATATCGAGATAAGATAAATCAGGATGGAATATCTTGAAACAAGTAAAAAAAACCTCATCTTATTAAGTAAAAAAATCTTAAAATTGATCTTTTAAGATGAATCTGCTTAATTCAAGTCAGTTTAACTATGCAAAGACAAAACAACAGCGTTTATCAGTGGGAGTTGGAATCACACCGATAATCCCTGGATCAGCGGCTCAGTGATAAACCAATGTTTATGTCGAGTGGGATTCGAACTGTCGTCCCAACTATTTCACTTTCCAACTTCTCACTACAGTGTTTAAGACTGAGCTCCCACTTGCACATTATAACTGAACCTGGACTCGACCAGGACTAAACCAGGACTAAACCAGACTAAAACAAGGCTAAACCAAACCACCTACACTGGGCTCAAACCAGGACAAGTGTAAATGTAGTCCATGCTTTGTTTCTTTTAATCTTGTCTAAAAAGCATGGGTTTAGTGTAATTTATATCACACTTCTGTATGCTGCTTGTAAATTAGCTCATATTATTTTTGTACACAATAATAACTTATCTCTTTTCAACAAAAATGAATAATAATCATCATAGAATAATTGCCTCCATTAGAAGCCCAAATTAATCCATCAATTTGCACCAAAATGTCAAAAACAAATCCAAAATTGCCAGTGCAATAAGACACAGCGAAATGGAGCATGAAAAAGGCTTTTTATTGATTAGAGGCAGAAGATGAGCAGGCGTGATACAGTGGGTGGTACCAGGCATTTTTCTTCTTTTTTTTAAACTTCGGCTAATGGACACTCCCCAAATATAAAGACTTGCCATCTAAAACATATTAATCCTGAATAATTATAATCTGGATTAACACACATCATTATCAACACATTATTGAATACAGATTTCATTCATGCATTCAGGGCATCCTAATTATTCACCAGGATGAGTAGCTAGCATGCTAATGAGCCATTTCTGATTATTAGTGTGCTATAATTAGATTCAGACAGCACACAATCTCCTGTGTATCATGGATAACCCCATTACCCCCACACAGCACCATCACTGGACCTGAGAGCATCTTTGGGGACAGGCTTTTGTCCCACACTGCCAAAAAGGATTTTCTAGCATAGTTAAACTGACTTGAATTAAGCAGATTCATCTTAAAAGACCAATTTTAAGATTTTTTACTTAATAAAATGAGATTTTTTTTACTTGTTTCAAGATATTCCATCCTGATTTATCTTATCTAGATATTACAACTTATTCTAAGCACTTTTTATATTAAATCAAACCAGGTTAAGCCTCTTTAACTTCCTTCTCAAACCAATAAGGTGAAAAATCTTGCCATAAATACTTGAAACTCGTGTTTTCTGCTTGGAACAAGATTCGTATTTCGTCTTGTTTTAAGAAAACTTGGTAAGTGAAAAATTCTTACTGCACTGGCAGAGAATTTCACTTAAAATAGGGCATTTTTACCTCAAAATTGGTATTTAGGCCCGAGCCCCTGTATATTGCTTTCGCAATCGTCCCTCGATCACTCCCTGAGTGAACAGCAGTATCCTAGCAACCCATGCTGAAGGCATGGGACATGCATATTTGTTCTTGCTAACAAGTCATCGTCAACATTGAGTGAATGGGCGAAGCATCAACGAGAGAAGTCGGGCTTCAAACAATAGCTGAATTTCTTTGATAACTGTCACGGTTTACGTGCAGCGAAACCGCAAAATTTGTTCAGATTTTTTGCAATTTTCCAATGTCTAAATTTGCTCTCTCAGCAGACTCCTAAAACACATTTAAAGGTGCACTATGTAATTTTTCTAGTGGAGGATGTGTTGGCTTGGGTGGCCAAACCAGAAGTCCGACATTTTTATTTATTTTTTAATCAACGTGCAAAAATTTGAAAAATTATAGGGTTAATTGGGGTGTTTAGGGTTACGACGTAAAGTTAGGGTTGGGGCATGGTATTTGCTGGGAGCGGTGTTTGCACGGCGAGACGTGCTGGGCGTGCCATTTGTGGGGCATTTGTGTGGCATCTTGCATGGCGCAACGTAGGAGCTCGTGAGGGCCGATCATTCTTCTTCTCCTTCTCCTTCTCCTTCTCCTTCTCCTTCTCCTTCTCCTTCTCTCTGATTTCAATTAAATTTGACACAGTTCTTAAATTCTCTGCCCTAAAGCTACTCAATGTGAAAAATATTAATTTGGTGCATTAGCGCCCCCTACAGATTGAAATAAAATGTGACCCCGCAAACACGTTCAAAAACTTGCCAAACTTTGCCAAAAGTTCAAAAATGATCATACATTCGAGAAAATATAGGTTTCATGCGTGGGGATCAAAAAAATGGAGATAATACGCCACCTCAAATATTAGACTCCACCCACTCCTATGGGAGCCATCCCAGCTCAACTTTGACAAAGCAGAAGGCGGCCATCTTGGATTGAAATCTTCAAAATGCAGAGTCTACATTTTAGTTCATGTTGCGTTTGAACGAACTCGTCTGAAGGCGCTTCACCCACAGGACTGAAAATCTAGAAAAATGCTGAAAATCACCGTACATCATCTAGAAAAATGCTGAAAATCACCATACATCATCTAGAAAAATGCTGAAAATCACCGTACATCATCTAGAAAAGTGCTGAAAATCACCGTACATCATCTAGAAAAGTGCTGAAAATCACCGTACATCATCTAGAAAAGTGCTGAAAATCACCGTACATCATCTAGAAAAGTGCTGAAAATCACCGTACATCATCTAGAAAAGTGCTGAAAATCACCGTACATCATCTAGAGAAGTGCGGCTGCAAACGTTACCTCCATTTTTTTGAAAACTGTCACATTTACGTGCAGCACAGCCACAAAGTTCTATCAAAATTTAAACAATATTCAATGTGAAGATTTGCTCCCGTTGGCACAGACTTAGTCCAATTGTGCTGAAATTTGAGTCACTGATGCTGATCTCGGCCTGAATATAAAACACTATAAAGCATATGAAAAATTACACGATAGCGCCCCCTAGACATGAAACGTCAACATTATCGGATTTGTACCAAATTTGGGAATTAAATTCTATGCGTGACTACGAGCAAAAAAATATATTATGGACATGGTGAATTTTTCGCTGTTGGCCAGGAGGGGGCGCAAAGACTCCTCAAAAATCATTTAAAGGTGCACTATGTAATTTTTCTGATGGAGGATGTGTTGGCCTGGGAAATTTGAATCACTGATGCGTGATCTCGGCCTGAATATAACACACTGTAAAGCATATGAAAAGTGTGGTTGGGGTTTATGGTTATTAGGGTTAGTGTGGGGCAGGTCGTTCACACGGCACGTTGTTTGTTTGCGGGGCGCGACATTTGCGGGCGTATGCGAGGACCGATCATTGCCGCTTGTGGCTATATTTTTTCCTTATTTTTGATAGGCCTTTTTTTTGCATTGCATGGAGACACTCTGGAAGAAGTTCATCCCACCCTCCACACATCTGTACATAGGATCCCAACAGCTGATGAATGCAGGAGGATGGACCACAGTGTTGCTATGGTTGTTTCTATGTTGCTGGTGCAGAGCCTTGAGTTTCCTTCGGGATCAATAAAGTCTATCTATCTATGTACTGGAGGAAGACAAATTTAGCTTAACTGGATGACCCAGCAAATCTTCATCTACTCTTGACACATATAGACGTGGTGATCTTTCTTTTCAATTCCCCAGTGTCTGTCCATGAATATCTTTTGAAGGACAAATCTTTGTGGAGGCAGGAAGAGATTTGCTGAGTCATATGTTTAGGACAAATGTCAGAGGAAGACAGGCCTTAACATGGCCTGTACAAAGTCTGCTGTGAACAAAAGCTTTTTCTGAGCTGTATTGGAGATGTTCGAGTATTTCGACCTGCATTTCGTCATGAAACAAATACAGATCATACGACGTTGGACACTTTTCCTTAACAATGTCATCGTCTCTAAATGAAAAACTCCAACAGTGGTGACCTGTGACCTCCATCCGTCTAAGTTACCTTCACTTGTCTTACCCCCACCCCCTACACCTCCCCCTCTTCCCCGTATATATGCTGGAACAGGGGCTATTGATGCTTTTCAGATTCTTGAATGTGACAGTGTCATTCTCCCAGATGGGGGGCAGGATCCAGTTTTCAATATTGATTACATTGTACTTAGACTTTGGACTGTGCTCATCTGTATTAAATAAAACTGGCCTGTAAATGTTATGATTTGTAACCCGGCACTGGGGGGGATCCATGTGGGCTTATTTAACACGGCAGGGCCTAAGTCCATGTTTGCCTCACTGTTCTAAGCTTGTACTTTTGTCTGTGTGTATGTGGTTGCAGTTTTTAGATTTAGAGAATTGGATTTTCCGTGACACAAGGGAAAATCTCCAGGGTCTTGTGTGAACTTTTGCCTTGAAGCATCACCTCCGGATGGACCTTTACTCTGCCCCAGTGTGACCTGCATCAGTCCAGACACATCCACCGCCTGACAGTTCATGACTGTGGTTCTCCTCAAGGTTTTGCTTCTTTTAACTTTTCACATCTTTTATTGATGAACCGTTTTCTGTTGGTATAAAAGGTTTCGAAGGTAGCATTAAGGAAATGTTTTGTGAATCGATCTGAGGTGCTTTCAGAAACATTGGTGATTAAAACATAAAACATTGGCCATTTCAAAAAACAGACCTTTGAAACCCTTTCTATCAGAAATAACCCCTGAACAACTGGCAGATTAGACCAAATTGTTTATTTTGTTGTGATTTTGGTGCAGATTCTAAAATGTGATGGTGCTATACTCCCAGATGGGGGCAGGAGACAGTTTATCCTGTTGAGCACATTGTATTTTGCCTTGAAAAATCCAAAAAATAAATTCACAAATGTTGAACCTGATCATTTCTATTGGTGACCTGACCCAAGAACTCACTGTATTAGAATAAAAATCTGAATTTTGCCAGAACTGTGCTGAATATCTGACAAAATGTGTTTCTTTGCTTCTTATTGGCTTTTTTTTTTTTCACCCCACAGCAATTATTTCTTCAGCACATAGACTCAGAACAGTGTTATTTAACCCTTGAAGACCTACGAGGAATTTGTTTTCTAAAACCGCGCAGAACTTTCTAACCGTAAAAGATAGAAACTTCTTTTTCCCCTCTGAAAGTGCAGACATAGAGGTTTCCGTACATTTCTGCGGCTTTATCCTACGTCACACTCACGCTGTGTGATGACGTGAGCAAAACGAGTGTCCAATAGGAACTTTGTTTTCCCCAAACTCATGCGCTCCGTCCATTTTGATTGAGCCAAACTTTGCCAAAGAGTGAAGTGAGTCAAGATGGTCGACTCCTCTGACTGTGTGTGTTTATAACGAGGGAAAAAGTCGCTCTAAGTGGAGTTAATTCTCACACACATGGAAAATTACACATCTTGGTGTGTGTAATTGCACATCCCTTTCTATTTTTATTTGAAAGGTTTATTTCACTCAAAATGAACAAATACAAATGTAATAAACACCTGGAAATGCAGAAGTGCTGTGGCTCTGGCCCTGGACTTTACAGGAGCTGTTTCCACCACTGGACCAGAAAAGTAATGGAGCGATTACACTTTTTTTTTGTTTTAGGGCAATAAGAGATATTTTTAATTTACTTACAGACTTGATATTTTTGCATTTTTGTAGCTAAGGCCCTAAATTAAGCATTTTTTATGTCCAAAAAGTTGTTTATACATGTTTGCTGTGTGTTTTGTATAAAAGAGTGTGAATTTTAATAATTTTAATTTAAATAACAAGCTGTACTGAACAAAAGGATGTATGACACTTCATTATAGGGTAAAAGGGGCAGTTTTAAAAGCAAAATTAAGAAAAAAATCCAGGTGAGGAGAAATGTACTAAAATTGCCCTTAGGTCTTCAGGGGTTAAGGAGGTTCAGTTCAACCAAAGTCTGCATCAGTGATGAATATGAGATTAACCTGCAGTGTCTTTCACATTTTAATCATGCAGGAGAAAATGATTCAGCACTGACACTTACTGTATATATGTCCTGTGTATATATATCTGTGTAACCTCTATTGGGCCATACAGCTGCAATTCGGTATCAACATTTGTTCTGACAAAGAAATGCTTTACAAGAGGAGCTTCTGCCTGATGGAAAAGCTGTGTTAAACATCTCGTGTCACCTCCGAAGACAAAGTTAATGTGTTCTGGAAGGTGCAAATGAGGTGAAAACTGTGCTATAAATACACTGTTCACTGGATTATATTGTGAGGTGTAAACTATTCACCGTGCCTCTGATGTCTGTCAATGAAATCGATGGTTCAACCTTCACCTGGACAGAAGGACCCTAGAGAGCTGCACAAGGGTCAAGGTGAGAGGGAAGCTCTGTAAAGGCATAAAAGAACTGATCCACGAATTTACGATGACAAGATTGTGTCTGTGGTCAAGAGGGTGGGGGAAATTTTAGTGAGGGGATTAGGACGTCAGAGCAGCAAAACAGGGGGAAAAAATCGAATTAACGCTGTCGGGAGAATCTTGTATGTCCTTCTTGAAGCATTTGCCTTTGAATATAGAGACTCTTACACGGCAAAAAACAAAATCTACTCAGGCTAAAATTACTTGGATTAAGAAAGTTTTCCCATGATTTGAGTAAATTTCACTTGACAAGTAAAATGATCTGCCAGTGCAGTGAGAGTTTTGTACTTAAAATATGAAAATACATCTGGCAACAAGAAAGAAAAACAACAACTTTTTGCACTTAAAATAAGAAATAAAATCGAATGTTGCTTGAATTAAGAAGAAAACACTTATTCCACTGGCAGATCATTTTACTTTTCAAGATAAATCCACTCAAATCAAGTAAAATGTTCTTAATTTAAGCCATTTTAACTTATCTAGATATTATTTTTTACCAGTGTGTGTGCAAATAGCTTTCCTTTTTTCCTGTTTTTGTTATGAAAAAATTAGGATTGGAAAACATGAAAATAAAATGTCATCGCTTTTATTTCTTCAAAGGTGTTTTGACATTGACGTTTGTAAAATATTTTGGGAATAGTTGGACCAAGCACAAGTTAATCTCAAAATTAATTCACAGAGAAAATGCAGCGTCTGTTCCAGTCCAGCAAGAACAGACCTGAGAGCAATGGATAAAATTAACAAAACAACTGTGGAGTGTGGTGTTACGGTCAGTAAACACTTCTGGGCAAAATAAAATCAACAAGTTTGTTGTTTAGCTGCAAATCCTGAATATCTCTTCAAATGCTCTTTTTTGTAGACCATTTTATTTGGGCAGTAAATGAAGCAGTAAACAATAGTTCACAATAACGGCTCATTCTCCACAGACTGTGTCCAGACAACATTAATGTGCAGGTTTGTATTTATTTATTTATTTGTAGGCTCCGGCTTTACAATAACGTGTTTATATTGGCTCATTAGTTTATTTTTGCTTCTACTTCCTCTTTTTCTCTTTTAGTTAAAGGTACTGTGTAACTTTTCCTGGTGGAGGGTCCGTCACCAGCTTCTTTCCGTGGAGATGCTGCCCGGGAGACAAGTGATGTCATAGGACCGAGTTACATGTCAGACCTGTGGAGAGGCGAGCCCACTCACAGCAGTACGTCAAGTTTTAAAGTTAATAAAAACCCTTGTTATCGAGTAAATGCAAGATTTAGATTTAGATTTACATTTAGTGCCATATCAGGTCATTTCAGACAACATTTCTATGGAGACAAGAAGATGTTAGAACCTCCATTAGAAAAAATGCACAATGCACCATTAAAGAAGATATACTTTATTGTTGTCCTGAATGTTTGTGCTGGAGTCTGACATTTTAATTATCACATTTGCGTATACAGTAGACGGAGAATTTTCTGAGCGCTCAAATCTCAAATACAGATTGCCTGGGATCCAGAATACGCACTTATATCATGTTGAACTAACCAGGCAACTGTGAAGGATTACTTAAAGCTGCACTGTGTTACTTTTTGGTTGAGGGTTCATCATCTCCTTGTTTTTATCTAGATGCAATTGCTCTGCCTGGAATGTTCCACAATATGACATTAAACTGCTCTGCCTTGCATTTAATCAATTGCGGGTGGTTTTATAGCTCAAAAATACCTAGAAAAAAAACAACATTCTGACTGTGAGCAGGGTCGCCTCTGCACAGATCTGACCTGTGACTTGGTCGGGTTTGGTCTCCGTGAAGAGAGGAAGGTTTAATGCCGCACTGCGAGACATTCCAGACAAAGCAGTAACATCTCCGTAGAGAAAAGCACGACTGTTGTTTAGTGTAATGTCGTGAACAGTTCAGGCCCAACTGCAAAAGGCCCAAAACACTGCAACTCTATAAAATCTACAATAAAAAAAGCAAAAACACAAACTCCGTGCTTGGTTTATTGCATGTATTTATTGTCCAGTACCTTTCGGTGGTAGCCATGCTAGTTCGTCGGCTGAATCAGGTCCAGTTTGTGAATGTGCTGGTTGATGACAATTCAAGTTTTACATATTTACATAAAACACGGAAGAGCTTTAAACAAAACACGTAAAAAAAAAAAAAAACACAGAGTAGCGATGTAAGGCTAGACTTTGTTAATATGTTCAGAAATGTCATGAACACAATAATAAAGGCACTCTTGTCTCGTACACAACGCGACCTTTAACAACTGAGGGCTTCTGCGGAAAAACGACGCAAAACATTCATATTTGACAAGATAAATAAACATTACAATATATTAAATTTATAGATGTCAACTCAATCAATAAACAATGCAAATAAATAGATTTTTAAAAGGTGCTCAGTCGGAATAGAGAAGAAAATGTCCAAGGTCCAGTTGTGCAACAGACTTTTATCACTGGGGCTATTGAAGCTCAGTGTCCCCACAGAGAAATGACTGCAGCCTTGAGTGTTTTCAGTATGGCCCGTTGACTTGGATGAATTAGATCAGTGCTGTGCTAATGTGTTTTTTATGTTAACAGCGTTCTTCAGTTTTATAAGTGCGTTACTGAGCTTTATTTTGCCTCACAAAATCAGACACCACTCATACTTATGTTATGCATTTAACATTAAACGTCAACCAGCGTAATTACTGGAAAGTGTGTGTAATTATATATATATGAGCTGAACAAAATCACAATGTAATGGAATTTTTTACTGCCAAAATCATGGTTTTGTTTGGTCAAATTTGTGATTTAGCCCCAGTTAAAGGTGCAGCTGCGTAACTGTTCTGGCGGAGGGTCTGACACCTGCGTGTTTCTATGGATATGTCATTGTTAAATTGTTAAATGCCTCTGCCCACCACCAGAAAAGTCACACAATGTACCTTTAAATTTTGGTCCTGGTTTAGTTATATCCACTGTTCATCTCTTGGATTTTCTGATTGCTTATTAATGGTAGAAACAAAGTAATTCAAATTGTACAGAGCTTTCATATCTTTGGCAACTGGTCAACTCCTAGATAAAAGACAGCACAGACGTCTCAGTATTTTCTATACAGAAGCTTCTGGTGTCACATGTTCTTGGCGATTTCTAACCGATAAATTTCCTACCGACCGACCAATCATTTCTGTGCATCAAAAACTCAACAAAACAACAAAAACAAATCAGGGTGGTGCACTGGGCTCCAGTGGATTTGCTATTAAATGTGACCAGATCAACATTACATTTGCTTATTTTAGTTTTTGTACATAACCGCGCATAAAAGAACTGACACAAAGCTCAGTGAGACAGTGAGGGCCAGACCACAGCTCACACGGAGCTAAGATACACAGGATGTTTCATTAAGGGCCAGTTAACACACTCCAATGAACTGTAAACATGATTGTCACATTTCAGAAAAGCCCTCATTACATCTCGTAGATGCAGAAGCGATCGGGCACTTCTCTTCAAGTATTAGCATTTCAGTGTTTCTTAGTGCTAAAGGCAAAATGTTAAATTAGACACCAACATTTAAATTTACATCAGAAAATATACATGTTACACCAAATTTAAAGAATATTTGTGATCACAGCGAGAAATTTAAGGATGAACAATGCAAATACAGTTACAGTAAAACGGGAATATTTATATAAATTAATTAGTAAAATGAAAAGATAATTGGACTTTACACTAGACCAATATGTTTTGTATTGCTGATGCAAGGATCTGTTTTTAGTATTCAGAGAAACCAATGGTCAATAAACGCTACGGACATTTTAGCGCTGTTAACTACGGGTCATTTTCTCACAATTATATGATACGAAATTAGTATCTGTTCTACAAACACAAAGCTGAGGAATTCCACATTCAATGCAGCGTTAATGTGCTTTAACACATTTTTGTTTAATTTATTCTGGTGGTTTCCCCCAAACAACATATGAGCCTGTGCTGGAGGTTTAAGGCTGAGACATGATCTCCTTAAAGGGGAAAACATCAGTCCAGTATATTGGCCAACCGATATATTGGTCTGTTTCTACACTAAATAGCTGTAAAAACCAAATCTAAAGGGATACAGTGGTTATGACATGAGTGCAGTTGGCCTGAAGCCACAACATAAGTAGTGGTAAATGTAGTTTTGAAAGCTACAATTGAGTGCACGAAGCTGTTAGATAAACAGCCCTCGAGCTCATCTTCAGCAAGGGAAACAAACCTGCTTTAAACCATAATAATAAAAAAACAAAACACTGAAATATTTAAATAGATATAAAAATTTGCTTCTTTTAACACAGTCTGTACACATCTGGTAACAATGCACATACAAAGAGATCCTTAGAAAGAACACACCCTTCATACAAAAATAAGTAGCTCTTTTAGTTTGACTACTAAACTGTACAATTCCTTTGCACTTAAAAAGTCTTTTAATGGTGCCGTTTCTTCACCTGCTGTTGCATTCATCTCAGCACTTTCTGTTTCCACAGCTCCACACACAGTCCTCCTCTTATCAACTTGCGCTTGAGTAAATCTTCTCCACTTTCCCGATGATCTTTTCTTCAAAAATGGGCAAAACTGCATCATCTTCACGCACTTCTTCAAACACCACTCCACAGTCGAACTCATCACTGACCTTCTTGAAATAGTACCTAAAGTAACACAAAACAAGTCTCAGATTGGGGCTATTAGAACAGACATTATCAGAAGTTAAAGAAAAATAAGTGGACACACAATTGCTCAAAGCATAAATGTCAAATCCATGACTACATTATAACTGCTGGACCAGCTGCTGGATGCACTATTTTTTTCCTGATAATTAGAAATAAAGATATATTCTATTGTATTGATGTATTAATGTAAAATACAAAATTTAAATGACCATTATCAAAATAAAGCACAAGAAAAATCAATGTCCAGTTTTTGAAGCTTCTGCAGATATGGATTGTTGTAGCCAAATACTGGGGGTATTTGAGGGTCTGTTATCACTTTATCTAAAACTTATCTATTTCCATGCAGACAAGTAGCAATAGAGCAATATTAATATACATGCAAGATTAAGTTTAATGCCATACTGTGGAACATTCCAGGGAAAACTAAAACAGTGCTCCGGAAGCAGGTAGTGGGCCCTCCACCAGGAACAATTACATAGTGCATTTTAAAGTAAAACTGTTGTTACTTCAAAGGAAAAACTTTTGGTCTTACAATTACTTACTACTAGGGCCCAAGCTCTTGGAAACATATCGGCGATCGGCCAAAATCTTGCTGATATGGGCCGATATTACACATGGACGTTTTACCTTGTTATAAACCTTAGACTCTCTATATTCAGCCCATTTAATCCAATTTACAGAAAGATAAATGTCCAAATATGTGGCGTCACATCAGTGTTTATCTGCGGAGTCATTTGTCTGTGTCCATCTCGCCCCTGAACGCATCACCATGTGCGTTTGTTTACACTCGCATCGTAGATCCATGTCCGCACATATACGGTCTATGTGTGCGCAACACTGAGATTATATTCTTTTTACAGACGCTCAGTTTGAGTCTGGATTAAAATGACAGTTCTTAGTGCAGATTTGTGATCTGAGAGGAGCCTGTGAGCGGTAAGTGTTGGAAATGTGTCTGTTTGAAGCTCGTTTTGGTCCTTTCTAATTGGTTAGCGATTAGCTGCTGTAGCTCCCGCACATAAACAGGCTGTTTTCTCTTCTGTTAGCGACTGTAAAGTGACTATAGTGGCCGTATATATGTTACTGGACACGCACTGATATGTAAATGAGCTGTGAATAGAGGTGTGAATTATTGACATTTCAGCACTTTTTTTACTGGTTAGAATATCATATAAAAACACCATTAGGCCGACCTACTGTCTTTAAATATGACGTAAAGAGGCAGAAGAACAATAAATGTCGCCTAAATAAACCCAATTGAAAATCCGATAGAGTCAAGCCTAAGTTTTATAAACAACTGAAGATTTACAGTGAATTTTTACGCCATAAATAGCCCTGATCAGGAGTAACAGTCCATAACTCACCTGTAGTTTCCTTTCTTTGTGAGCAGCTCCTTGAACTGTCCGAGCGTCACGACCCGGCCTCGCTCCACGCTGGTCGTGTACGGGATGGGCTCCTCGCACAAGTAATATGCCACTGTCATTTTATCACCCGGCTGCTTTTTACTGGCTCTGTGTCTGTAAAAAACAAAGCATCAAACATTAGGCATGGAAAATAAAAACACATTAAGAGACAATTCACTTTTATTACCATTTTAGGAAAGAAATTGCATAATATTAGCTAAGGTGCTGCTTTGAAGACTTGGAATTAGAGCAGCCTATTAAAATGTGAAAGCAAAAATATCAATCTGTGGCAAAATAAAAACAAATAAAACAGAAATAAGAAACTGACTATAAAAAAAAATAGTTTACCTATTAACCTGGCAACTCATATATACTTCATAGCATTCATGTATGCTTCAGATTATAACCTATACGTGTAATCCCTGTTTGGGTAATTCTGAATCTGTAAATTAAAGAGGCTCTGCGCACAGTAGCATGCTAGCTAGCTCACTGTGTCTCAAAGGTAAATCACTTTTTATTAAAATTGTAAAACATAAAATAAACAACCTATTAAAATTCTAATTAAAATAAAGAATACCCAATTATTTTTGTAGAATACTTCATCTTGGGGCATTGTTTTAATAGGCCATTTATAATGTCCCAAAATTAGCATTAGCATTAACACTAGCATTAGCATTAGCATTAGCACTGAGACACAAACAGCTACGCTGCTATTCGGACATGCCAGTGCCAGGGTTTTGTGTGTGACTTGATAGTTGTTGAGATTAAAAACAGTGAAGAACAGTGAGAGACGCACCTGGGTGGATTATCGCAACTCTTAATAAAATAATATATATGACTTGTCGAAATAGCGATACTCAAAAGTGTCGAAAAACCATCACGTCTAAATAGAGGCATGTCGTAAGGAAGGGATGGAATAGGCGGCGGACCCCGACACAAACATCTCTCTTTCTAAGCACAGAAGTATAATCCGCAGAAGTATTCATTTTATTTCTGTACTTCTTAACATGATTTCTGTTCACTGTCTTATCTTTAAATATTTATTCGTTTTAGCACAACTCGGAAAAAAACCTCTGTACTGGAAGTAGTGACCTTAACAATGAGGCGCTACTGTGCACAGAGCCTATTGATACAACCAAAATTATTATTATAGCATCCCTGATTGTAGAAGTCAATGAACAGCTTAATATTTTTCTAATATTTTGGCATGATTCCTGGACATGTCCCACCGAGAGGAGGTCCCAGAGAAGACCCAGGACACACTGGAGGGTTTCTGGCTGACCTGGGAGCACCTTTGGGGTCCCACTGGAGGAGCTGGAGGAAGTGGGGTGAGGAAGGTTTGAGTGTCCCTGATTAGACTGTGGCCCTTGGATATGGGTGGGTGAATGGCATGATTCAGATACAATTACAGTACCTCATTATTTAAGGCAACTACAAGAGGTATTTAATTGCCACAGGTCGCCACAGTTAATATTAAAATTAAGAAATTAAGATCGCTGGAGGATTTCAAGCCTTTCATCCGCTTCTTGAGCTCATTTAACCCTGGCCTAATGATAGCATCAAACATCTCAAACCGCAAAGGCTTTGATATTCACATCAACAATGTTGTAGAAAACAAAACAAACAAGCCTCAATTTTCTTGCTAAAAATATTCCCGGGTACATTTTATTTTGTTCCATCTTCTTTTCAATTGGTGTGCCACTTTTTTACAAATACAAAATCATGTTTTGGGTAAAACATCAAAAGTAGAGCTACTAAGACTGTTTTGAGTCAAGGGAAATGAACTGATAATCAATACAGAAAGTTTCCTATTACATTCAGCTCATTTCAAGGGCTCCATAATTAACTTGCTAATAACTTTACAATATTCCTAAATCATTAGAACAATATGCAATAGATTAAAAAGGCAAACAAAGAAAAATACATCTTAAAGGTGCACTATGCCTGTCTCAGTGGAAATGGGATTGATTATGTCGCTTCTGGGTCCAACCAGAAACTTCACATCTGATTTCTGGCTTTGTTTTTTATCAAACAAGAGGCAAATACCTTTCAAAAACATCTTTTTAACCACAAATTGTATCAAAGAATTAAATAAAGTACGGTAGTAATCTGTCATAACATTATTTCCAGACAGTGTTCCATTGGTCAAAGGCATTAAGATAAAGTGAGAGTATACAATCCTATAGTTAAATTTAATGTTATACTATGGAATATTCCAGGTAAAACAATAGGTTGGCAGGTGACATACCCTCCACTGGAAAAGCTATGCAAACCTGCTTTTAAAGTCATTCTGTCACTGTCCAAACAACATATTGCATAAAACTGTGCTTCAAATAATGGAGCAAAAAGGTTAGGTTGATATTTTCTAATTTTCGTCAATCCTCTGAAGCCTTTTTATTGTTTTAATCTTAATCTATGTCAGAATATTATAGTAAATCTGGCACCAAAATCTTGTCAGTATCATTGTATCGGAGTGCATGTGTGCAGTGGACTTACTCAGACTCAGAAAGCTCACTGTCTGAAACGGCTGGCACCACATTCACCGGAGGGCACTGTGTCGGCCGGACTGCAGAGCGCCCCCTTTGGATCACCTCCATCACATACCTGGAGCAAGAAATACCACAGTCGTTATTCAGAAAGGCCAAAGTAGGACCGGTCGTGCTATTGTTTTATCTATACACTTTATCTGTTCATAAATAAGACTATGTAAAATATTCAACTTAAAAAAAGAAATATAAACAGTAGAATTAAAAGTGCACTATGTAACATTTCTGTAAGAGGATCCCTCGCCTGCTGGTTTCCATGGAGATGTTATTGCTTTCCCTTGAATGTTCCACAGTAAGGCACCAAAATCAAAGTATGCAATGGTGTTTTTTTTTTTTTATTGCTTTAAGTAATACCTTATAAGACCTGGATATTTAAGCTGAGTTCGTTTCTCAAACAGAAAACACACGGTTCCACCTTGTGATGTCATGTGGTAATACAGGAAGTGCTCCACTGTGTTTTTAAACTCTATGCACCTTCACTAGAATCATTTGGATAATTTCAGGCCTGGAATTGCCGATCTCTACTGAACAAACGGTTAAAAAAAAGCTGTAAACTTGAGAGCTGCTGCTTCAGGACATCATTAGGTGCAACAGAGGATTTTGAGCTTTGGAGATGTAAACAGAATAATAATAAAGGATCACTCAGGCATGTGTGAATGAAACAAAACACAACTCCATGGATGTTTTTGATGAGGTAACAGCGTTCTAACATATCTTAAAGCTCACAACAGTCAATTTAGGTCAACTTAGGACCTTTAATGCGTTGTTAAAAGCCGGAGATTCAGACCGTACCTTTGCTTGGGCTGCACTGCTCCACACTTGATGTTCTCCTCCTCCAGGCGCCGGCAGACCTCCTCCAGCTGGGTGAGGGGGTTGGGGGCGGGGTTGGGAGGCATGGTGGGGTCCTGGATGAACGGGTGGGACGGCTGGATGTTGTTTCGGGCTGGGTGTCCTAAGCCGGAGCGGTCCTTTGAGCACAGATGTAGTCCCTCATGTCCTGTGGCCTTTTTACAACCTGTCATGCTCCTAAGCAATGGACAAGAACATATAATCGCATCATATAATACTGAACAGTCTCTGCTGTAGGTCTGGCAATCAAGTGTCAACTGCATTTTATCATAAGAACAAGCTTCATTAGATTAGAAAATGCCAAAGCGGAATAAGAAAAAATTAAGCTGACGGATGATAAAATACATCTAAAGGAAATCAAAGTTAAAGGAAATCAAACACAGTGGAATAATTTACAAGGCAGTAGCGGGATGGTAATTGATACGTTGCAGTACTGGAGGTGCCCTACATGTATCTTTATCAGCAGAATGTTCAGCAGTCACCATGGTGAGATAATGCACCCTTTAGCAAACACAGGCAAAAAGGTGTGGAGATATTCTTAGTCTAGCCTCAAGAAAAAGTACTAAATGGATAAACAAGACATTTTTAGGTGATTAATACAAACGTTCAGTCCTGTTTAGGTGTTTGTTTTTCAATAAAAACTGAAAAACTGTTACTAAAAACTAGCTATTTTATGACTGTAATTTTGTGTGTGAGAAACCTGTTTAAAGGCACAAATCATCTCACCAGCTGTAGTTCCAACCAAATCAGCCTTTTCTGGTTAGATTGGGTTAAAATAAAGCTCAGTCTAACTAGAGTGACAGAGCTTCTAACAGAGTAGTGCTTTCAATTAGCTTCACACCCCAGGGAATAACATCAGCTGCAAAGCATCAATAGAATATTTTGGTTTGGTTTGATTTGGTCAAGTTTATTTCGAACATCAAAAATATATAAAAACATACATGTACGTGTACATGTGTACAATAGATATCAGAACAATTGTTTGAAAAGGAGTGGGTAGAAGTGCAACCTTATGTACACCCACCCCATTTCACTTTGCATAGTGTAAATATAACAATTTACAACATGGTCATATCAGTCCTTCACAAATTTAAAGAAAATCAAAATCACAATTTAAGGAAAACACAACACTATTTCCAAAATGAAAGAAAACAAAAATCAAATCGCCTCCTCAGCCTTATACACTGTAAAAAACAGTGTGCTTATAAGCCCTGTTGAATTGGTAAACTGTGGTATTGCTTTTAAGGTCATCTTTTAAATTATTCCATAGTTTTTCTCCACAGATAGACAAACAAAAACTTCTCCTGGTGGTTCTTGCAACCTGGATTTTGAAATTCATTAGACCTCTCAATTTATAACCCTCCTCCTGCTGATAGAAAAATCTTTGGACACAGGTGGGTAAAAGATTATTTTTAGCCTTGAACATTATTATTGCAGTATGATAATCTATTAGATCCTTTAATTTAAGTACATTGGATTTGATGAAGAGTGGGTTTGTATGATCTCTATACCTGGCATTATGGATTATTCGTATTGCTCGTTTTAATATAATATAACCTATAACTGTAACAGCTATACAGTAATTATAGTTTATAGAAAAAAGACTCATGTGTTATTCTTCTTTCATGGTCATATGTCTCTCCCATGTCTGGGTGAAGGGTCGGGGTCAAATGCATAAATCATTTCCCAATAAGGATCAATGAAGTATATCTTACCTTGCCCAGTATGAAATGACCAGAAAACATGATTATTTTTTGTAATTGCCATACTACCAATATCCTTCCTATGTTTACAGTAGGGCTGAGCATTTATTGAATTCAGTCATGTCTAATCTTCATTATATCACTGAGCTTGGGAGAGCTCTACAGCCAATCCAGTCCCAGCAGAAAAGCCTGTGGAGCAGGGCTCAAACTTAGTGAAATAAATTGAGATAAAAGTGTGTCCTTTTTCTGAAATCAATAACATTTTTATTTAGTTTTTGAAAATAAGAAATAAAAATGGAATTGAAAATTGAGCTTTGCGCAACATGAGTAAAAAATTATTTCTTTTTCATTTCACCCAGCCCTATCTTACAAAACAGTAAAATAAGTCTGTTTCATTATCAAACCCCTGGACTCACCCGTACGGACTCCTCTTGTGCCGCACCACCTCCTTCTGTCCGTCCATTAACCAGAGCAGGATCTTCTGGTTCTTCTCCACGTCCTCCACCAGGCCTGGAGACTCGTATGGACGCACCTCCTCACTCCTCTTACACCCTCTTTTACACAGGCCTCCTCTGCTACTGTGAAGAAAAGAATACAGATACAACTAAGCAATTTAAAACTAGGCAATCTGCTATAAAATGTTATCAGTTCAGGTTGCGGTGACTTTATTTGTACCTGTAGGAAGATTTGCTTTGCAGCAATTTTCAGGTTTGGCATCATTATACATAGTTTACTGTACATAATCAAACATTCACTTTGGCTCGTGAATCACAAGTTACTAATAAATACATAGTTTAAAATTCCATTAAAAACCTGTGCTAAGTGCTAAGATTTGTTTGTCCAGCATAAGTTACCATAAGTGTTGTATCCTATATTAATATTATTAATCAATAAATTGTCAGTGGTGACTTTAGCTGCATAATCGCATAACCGTATAAACCGTATAAATCTTTGTTTTCCTGCACTGCAAGGGAAAAAAATACCAATTTTGAGGTAAAAATGCCCTATTTTAAGTGAAATTATCTGCCAGTGCAGTAAGAAATTTTCACTTACCAAGTTTTCTTAAAACAAGACAAAATACGAATCTTGTTCTAAACAGAAAACACTAGTTTCAAGTGTTTATGGTAAGATTTTTCACCTTATTGGTTTGAGAAGGAAGTTAAAGAGGCTTAACCTGGACTGATTTAATATAAAAAGTGCTTAGAATAAGTTGTAATATCGAGATAAGATAAATCAGGATGGAATATCTTGAAACAAGTAAAAAAAATGTCATCTTATTAAGTAAAAAAATCTTAAAATTGGTCTTTTAAGATGAATCTGCTTAATTCTAGTCAGTTTAACTATGCTAGAAAATCCTTTTTTGTAGTGTGACATTGGTGCAGGTGGTGGAGGGTCCGCCACCTGCTTGTCTCCATGTAAATCCATCCAACATTTATTCATTATGGGTGTTTCTATTACTCAAAAATATAATTATTCTTTCTGTGAATAGGGGCGCCACTCCACAGATCTAAACTGTAATGTAGCATTGTGCTGTAGCCCACTTGTGATAGATGGGTTTAATCTACCCTGTGGAACATTCTAGACTAAGCAATAACATGTCCATGGAGTCAAGCAGGTGGCTGACCCTAAATGATAACCTGGTGTGTTTCCCCTAATGTTGAATAATAAACATCAATACCTCCAGTGTATAAACTGCATTAATGTCTCTTGTTGGTTATAAAGCTGGATTACATAATTAGACATTAGTACCTTTACTTTGAGTTGTTTGGCCCTTACCTGTAGCCTGTGTTCTCCTGGTTACTGCTGTATCCCATAGTGTCTGCACAGGCGCGGGGTCTGGATCCATAATGGCCGTCCGCTCCCCAGTGGAGGTGCACTCTGGCCTCGGCCTCCAGCTGCTCCCGGGGCTTCCCGCTGGAGCCGTGATGGAGGTGGTGCTTCCCTGTGTGTCTCTGAGCATGTTTACCCTGCACATTTATAGAGACATCACTGATTAATATTATTGTAATTACAGAGAGCAAACATGATTTTACATTTAACATTCGTGCAGCCAAACAGTAGCTATGTTTACACCAAAAATCTGATTATTGTCCGATTTCTGGAGTTCAGATTTGTGATTTGATTTTAGTGATCTTATTTATTTCTGATTGTTCACAAAGAAAATCATGCTAAAAATGGCAAACTAATGTGGCATAGACAAAAAAGACAGAGAAATTGTTAAAGATCAAATGAGTTATTAAATTATTAAGTTTTTGTACTTCTAAAGATTTACTTTGTGGATGTGAACAGACACCCAAAGTCAGATCTAAATATTGGGTTGTCTCTTATCCATATAAATGGACCCAGTGGTAACCAGTAGATCCAGTGTTCTTGTTTTGAGAAGAGGCTGAATTGAAATGACTTGTTTTTCTTTTTTGTTAACTTCTTGCACTAATAATAATAGAGAACAGTGACGAGTTGCTTTTCACTGATGAGTCTTGACGTCCGTACCTGCACCGTGCACCCAGCTGAGCCCGTGTTTCTGCCAAAGGAGCCGACTGAGGGGAGGCCGTCTGGGGAGCGAGATGTGGGCGAGTGCCTGTTGCCTGGAGACGGTCCCCCGGGGCTCTTCATGACGCGCTGCACGTGGTCATCCAGGATCGACTCTGGGTTCTCCTCGTGAGCGTCTCTGAGGAAAGGGCCGCTGTAGATGTCTGTGCAGCGAGGGTTGTAACTGTGCAAATGACCACCAGGGGGAGGCCTATAACCAGGTATGGAAGTGACTGGGTTTGCTTCATCTCCATTTTCCTCCTTCAAAAGAAACAAAGCAAACAAGAAAATTGTAAACATTTGAGTGGAAATAACATTTAAGTTGTTAAATATTTACTTGAAATAACAATGCAAACAACTCCATGACATAATAGTTATGCTTATTGCCATCATGCCACCCTTAGCTGGAATAAACTCCCAGAAGCCCTCAGATCTGCCCCCACCTTGTCCATTTCCAAAACCAAGCTTAAGACTTTTATGTTTACTTGTGCTTTTAACTGCTTTTAACTGTTTTTAACCTATGCTTTTTATGAAACTTATGCCATAAATATCTTGTCTTGTTAAATGATTGTTTTTGTAAAGCAAGGCACTTTGAATTTACCTTGAGTATGAAAAGTGCTGTATAAATAAATTTGACTTGACTCGATCACTTCTGATGTAAACACCAGAACAGATTTTTATAATGCATAAATAACATTAATCTAGCCACCAATATAAATTCTTGCCATTTTTGTGAGTTCACAAACTAATTCAATTCACTACGCAAGAGTACATTAAATTACATTAACTTCTCTGGTCAATATTAAGTCTGCAACAATGAATAGGAATAATCATGTAGACTAACATTAAAATAATCATTAACTATTAAGTTGTTTGTTGTAATCCTCTGTAGAGACTTTACAGCAGATGCCAAAAGATGCTTCATAAGAAAGATAACTGCGTTATTAAATAAATAATAATTGATTTTAATCAATAATACACTTAAATATTCTCTGATATTCTATATAAAACCTTTTAGTAGGTTTATTTTCATCTTGATCTCTTTAAAAATGTGTTTTAAAAAAACATGTAAAATAGACATACTCATTTGACTAGATGACTAAACTACTAAAATATTCATGTCATAAGTTTCAGTGTGAATCAATATTTTTCACTCATGCTGTTTAGAAGATGCATATTCTCTTGTGACCAGCAGAGGGCACATTTTCAGCCTCTGTACTACATTTTCTTTGTATGTGCTGGTCCTGTCTTTAATATCACTGCAGAGGTTTGCCGTTAAATTCTGATGGGGATTGGCTGCATGCATAAATGTATGTAGTTTCTAATATTGACGAGTTAAAGCTCAAAATGAGTGAAAAATCAATCCTTTTCTGACAGGAGCATCTTCAGGGGGAATGGGTGAGCAAGCTGTAGAAGACTTGTGTTTATGTGACATGGCAGTTCCTTCACGCAACACAAAGAGACTTGTTTTATTTGCTCCAGGGTTGAACTTCACTGTGAGGCAAAGAGGAGCAGAGATGAGAAGAATGGGATCAAAAGAATAATGCTCTTTGTTTGTAACAACTAGTGAGTTAGAATACGGTTTTCACATCTAAACACCAAAACTGACAGAGAGACTGAGTCCGTGTGAAACACAATAAATCACAAGCTTTTTGATCATCCTGACGAAGGACTTCACGTCTTTTGTAGAACTGTGTTTCGCAACCTGTGAGTATTTGAAGTGGTTTCAGGTTAATATTTGAATATAAAATGTTCTTTGTAGTAGTTCTTAAGAATGTTTCTTGAGGATTTTGGACATCAATATCATTAAAACAAGAAAATACAACTGTAATAAGTGGCAATAGACTACCATGGTGAACATTTGTTTGCCTGTAGCAGTCAAGTATGAGAGAAAGCTTAGAGGGACTCAAGACAAAAAGGTTGAGGACTGGTTTATAGAACATCATT
Source organism: Odontamblyopus lacepedii (assembly GCA_034769755.1). Classification (NCBI taxonomy): domain Eukaryota; kingdom Metazoa; phylum Chordata; class Actinopteri; order Gobiiformes; family Gobiidae; genus Odontamblyopus; species Odontamblyopus lacepedii. Next base: position 35,941,520 of record CM068351.1, on the reverse strand, counting down.
ACATTATGCTACAGTCTGCCAATCCTTCCGGTATATTCACTCTGGATTTAAAACGCTATAATAAAAGGTCCTACACTATGCAAAAATGACTCTTGTGAGGTTTAAGCCACGTTAGAATGTTTTTACCTCGTCAAAAACATACCAGGACTTGTGTTTGCTTCATCGACACATGTTTGAGTAAACCTCTGTTTACAGGCCAAAGCTCAAAATGCTCTGTTCCACCTTGTGATGTCATGAAGTTGTGTTTTTTTAGGTTAACAGCTACCTTTTAAATGTCGTTCAGTAGAGACAGGCGATTCCGGGGCTGAAATCACCCAACAGATTCTAGTGAAGGTGCATGACGTTTAAAAACACAGTGGAGCACTTCCCGTATTACCACATGACATCACGAGGTGGAACAGCGGGTTTTCTGTTTGAGAGAAGAACTCATCCTAAATACGCAAGGTTGTGTGTGAAACATGTGAATGAAACAAAACAAAACTCCGGGTATGTTTTAATGATAATAACCTGATTATAACCTGTATCAGAAAATAGCATAATATTTAATAACTGATTTCTGTCAGATTTGGGAACACTATTGTGCAAAAGCAGAAGTATTTCCCTACATTCACGTACACACAAGTACATTTTGCTCTGTGAAATGGCAGTCAGTGGAGGTTTTATTTAAATGGTTGAGAGATTCATTGACACAACAGCCTGTATCCTCCGGTAACAATGGTGCACATGTTTGTATTGTCACAAGGCTCCATTATGTGCTCAGACTCAATCAGACAAACAATGAGCACCTTAATGAGACGGGCATTTTAACAGGGAGTAGCATCAGCAGTCTGTGAGAGAGCAGAATATTTTAGATGCAATATTCAGTAGTTGAGGTGTTGCTAATGTAAAATACACAAAGCTGAGTGTGTTTTGTATCAGGAAAGGAGTGTAAACTGCCACTAACAACAATAATGATTTAGGTGTGACTCAAGATCACAAATGTTCATTTTTAATTAACATTATTATTATTGCTACGCTTACTATAAATGATTTAAATCACATTAATTACCATTCTCCATCTTCTATAGGGATCTGTGGTTTATGAGTAGACATCAACAGATCATCAAAATATAGACAATATTGTGAATGTTGTGTTGAAGCTATGTAAAATGTCAATATCATGCATATTAATATTATAATAAAAAATCAACAAACAATATTTTAACAAGAGAGGCTGTAAATAAGTCATGATACCAATACTGAAAGTGAATTTAATTTTGATCCAGGGAGAAATGCTTGATTCTTAATACCAATTTTGATACAACAATGTAATTTCTAGCAAAAAATATATATATTTTTAATGTTGCCATGTGGTCTCCAAACAGTTTGCTCAGTGTATTTTTTTGAGTATCTAGTTTAGGTGCGTTTTAAGTTTAGTATCGATCAGTATTTGGTTATAATTCTTCTTACAACCCTAGTATACTTAGAGATTTCTTGTGTCTAAGGGCAAGTCGACTCTATGAAAACTTCTAAACAATATTGCCACAGATAAAACGCTAACTCCTCACATTCGAACAGACACTTCTCCTCCAGGTTTAAAGGGACCTGCAGTTTTTATGTGGCCGAACACACAAATGGTCTGCTCCGGGACCACAGACTTGGCGCGCGGAGCTGAGGGGTATTTCGGAAAGCTTTTAATCACCGCTAAAGAGACATCAAACTGGGCTGCCCACTGATCTCGCCTCAGAGTGCAGAGTGAGCAGGTGCGCCATCTGATTTATGGACAAAGCCAGATCGCGCACAGGCCAAGTCACTGCTGTTTTTAATCACACACTTAAAGGCTGGCCCCCATTATTTTCACACAAGCCAAATGGATTCAAGTATCCTTTGTAAGAGGAAACTTTCAGCCCCACAGCCAAAAACACAGCCCTATTTTGGTTCAAAAGCTGCTCCACAAAACTGCTCTGCGTTAAGGCCTTTTCGCTGTGAAACTGTCTTCATTTTGGGTAATTTGTGCTACTTACATGAGCGCTTATAACAGGGCTTACGTTCATGATGTGTGTGATAAAGAGCCACATTACACTCCCACCCTCAGTTTTGATAATAGAAGCCCCACTGTGTAACTTTTCAGCCAAAAAGTAGATTAAGTTAAAAGCGTGTTTTTATTGCACTTTCCTGTGAGTCACAAAACCAGCTTTTATTTTGCCTCACCTGCTTGTCTCCATGAAAGTGTTGGGCCTTTTGCTACAATATTCCACACAGTATGGGATTTAATGTATCTATTTCTGTTTGGAGAATGTTGTAGGGCTTTAACTTTTCTTTTTCCATGCAACCATAAAGTTACATGGTGTTGCTTTAATGTCATGAGAACATGTACAATGTACTAGGAGAGACTGTCCTTTGGTCTAAAGCTCAGGCTTCAAGATTCAAGCATTTCTAATCATCAAAAGTAGCGAGATTATTGAAAATGACCACTAGATCAACGTAGGTGTTTATTTAGGCGGCACAGTGGCTGAGTGGCTAGCACTCATGCCTCACAGCAAGAAGGTTGCGGGTTTGATCCCCGGGTTGCCCGGGCCTTTCTGTGTGGAGTTTGCATGTTCTCCCCGTGTCTGGATGGGTTTCCTCCGGGCACTCCGGTTTCCCCCATCAACCCAAAACATGCACTGTAGGTGTAAAAGTTGTGTGAGTGAGTGTTGGTGGTGGTCGGAGGGACCGTTGGCGCCGCTTGGCTTGGCAGCCGCGCCTCCGTCAGTCTGCCCCAGGGCAACTGTGGCTATAACAGTAGCTTACCACCACCGGGTATGGAGTGAATGAAGAATGCTCTGTAAAATGCTGTGTAAAGCACTTTGGGGACATGTGTCTGTGTAAAGCGCTATATAAATAAACCTTACCTTACCTTACCTTTATTATTACATTAAATTATATTTTTTTAAGAAATGCATTGTGCTAGTTTTTAAGAATTGCATTGTGCTAGTTATTTTTGGACCAAACAAAAGAAATGCGAAGAGGCTAATGCTGTTTACTGCTCATTAAATATGTAAATAATTAAACATCTTCATCAGTTAATTTGGATTTGAAATAAAGTGCAAGAAGCAAGTGAAAATAAATAAATAAAAATAATCATGATGTGTAAATACAATTTCCCAAGTAATGACTTCGAGGCAGTTATTTCTACAATTGTGCACCCACACCAGTTATGTTTAATAGCTTATATACATACAAATAATGACTAAAATCGAACGGAGCAACTCTGGTAGTGTTGACTTCCTAACCTTTTTAACCATCTAATTGTTATGTTAGCGTGTTCACATAGATAATAATAAGAGCTGTGTTAACCTTGCACTGTGAGGCTCATTTAAATGCACATGACCCCACACTCAAACCCGCCGAGCCCCTGTACGCGTGCATATACTGTACTGTACATACCAATCCAACCCTCTGGAGCCACTCGCCGAGCCTCTCCTCTGCCTCTCTCTCCTTCAGAACTCCCTCCAGTTTGCTGATGAGTTCTGCCGCAAACCGCTCCGGATCCACGTGGATATCCTTAAGAATCCGATTTGGGCGCTAAAGTGAAATACAGAAAAATCATACAGTAAATGTGTGTTGTTTTTTGGGGCTGACACCTTTTGACCCGGCCCCTCGGAGATGATATGAAGGGAATTAAACATGAGTGAATTTAATGAATTTAAATGAGCCTGCTACTAGATTTGTCTCCTGAATACAAATGAAGGCCGGTGCCAAAATGATGGAGCAAAAATTGTTATACTATTAAAACTAAACCACTAGTCTCGAGACGTGGTGAGTGTACGCATGGTTTCTGCAGTTTTAGCATTTATTAGCATTATTATTTGGTATTTATTTATTTGAAACAGTTTCAGTCATACTTCATTTCTTCTCTGATTTGGCTTCTAATAGTTTACAACTTAGACTTAACATATTTTAGTCTCGTTTTAGCTCAGGTTTTGGTCCAGATTTTTGTCTCTGACATAGCGGACATGTAACTGAGTTTTATTGGTTTGAAGAATAAGAAATCCATGATACTGAACCTATTAATCCATCTGAAAAAGTATGCTTTGTGCCAGCATCTACCCCAGTTTAAAAGAGGGAGAGGGAGAAAAACCTATGATTAATACAACAGATTCTTGGACAATGGATTGAAACACGTTCCCATAGACTGCATATATAAATATTCATGTGGCCTCGTCACTTCGGTTTTAAATTGTTCGGATATTAACCCCACGCAACATGATCCTGCTGTTTTTATTTTGCTATTGTGTACGTAAATAAATTCCTCTTGAACTCGCGTCAAAATTCGCTCCTCGTGGGCTTCATTTGACTGGAGCCGAACGCACTCGTCACATTCCCTTAGTCCACTTCTTTACACAGTCTATAGTTGTACACCTCCTGGTCCCACAAGGGAAATTTGTCTCCTGCATTTGACCCAACCTTCCATGCAGCTGGGGCAACCATGTCAGGAGGTCTCCAAATCAACTGTGTATGTTTTAGTCCAAAAACTCATGGATATCTGATCTGACATATAAAATATTCTATATGCGACGGGGCAAAGGACATGAATATAACATCATTAACCATGTCTAAATATAGCAAACTTGAAGCCCTGTCAATCCTACCAACAAGTCATTATTAATTTGTGGCAGAATCGCATGCAAACACGTATGGGAGCTCAACATACCCATCCACCCATGCATTCTAATGGGACGCGACGAGTGGATTTTCTAATTTGACTTTTTACTCCGAGGCCTAATTAGGACTGGGGTTTTCTCACTGCGCCGAGACAGGACTGAGCTGCAGAGGGAGCCTGTCACTGGGGAGTGCTCCTGTCTGCTCCGACACAACCAAGCTTATAGCGGCAGAACATAAGGCTGTATTTAGACAAGCCTATTCTTATACTCTATCATAGATCCAATGACACAACACGGCTTTAAAGCTCCTAGATTACGTAAAATATATTCGTGTGACCTTTAAGACATGTTATAATGTTGCTACCTCACCAAAAACCTACCCAGAGTTGTGATTTGTTCATTTACACATCTTTGAGCAATCCTACATTATTAGTTTTCATCTCCAAAGCTCAAAATTCTCTGTTCCACCTTGTAATGTAGTGGTAGTTTTCAAGCTAACAGCTATCTTTTAACTTTTGTTTAGTAGAGAGTGACAATTCCAGGGTTGACATTATCCAAATAATTCGATGGGAGAGTAAAAACGAGGCAGGACATGTGGTTAAATAGGAGAGAGGGAGAGAAAGGAAGAAGTGTGGTCAGAAATAGCTTACTGGGATGTGAGGTAGTGGCACGTGACCATTGGCTTTGACACTATCCACAATCTCTCGTCGATGCTGTTTTCTGTATCTGTAGGGCGGCACTCCATCTCTGAAACCAAATACAAAGAGACCTTTAACCAGGAAATCCTCATAAATAAACATTACTGTGAATTTGTAAGCCATATTTAGACAGGGTGATTATTCAAATAGAGTCCCCTGCTTATCAGAAAGTAAGTTTTGTGTTCAGTGTTGCCTCATTTAGTCCTGGTTTAGACCTGGTTTACACCTTGTTAAGTCCTGGTTTAGACAACTGACTGTATATATTAAGGGTCTCCAACCTTTTTCCTCCAGTGAGCTACTTTTACAAAACAAAAATGCCAGAGAGCTACTAATTTTAGCAGTCTTGAGAAATTGATATAAGAAAGAGGGCAAGCCTTAGATGGGGTACAATTAGATACCGGATACGCGGAAGAATATGGACAATTAGATGCCTGTAAAACATAAACCATTATCCAATTATTAGTGCACAGAGTCAGGCACCAGTGGTAATAGTCATGTAATGTTATTCAGCATAACATGTATAATTCAGAAGTCCCTGGGTGAGCTACTACTGGCAGCTCTCAAGCTCTAGAGGTTGGAGACCCCTGGTAAATATAAATGCACGTAGCTAACACACTAGCCGCCGCGTTCCATGTAGGAAGTTCGCATGCGGCTCTTCCGGCTCCTTCCGACCCTGGCTCCCATTGACTTACACTGGAATATCGTCGTTCCTCTCTGTGTAACTGCTGCTGTGAGCCTCGTCATTTTGGTCTTAAAATGTTCTTATTAACTCACTCTATATGATCTTGTCAGGTAAAAAAAAAAATCCTATTCATAACATAGAGCCTGGCTTCAAATTCCCTCCTATAGCCATTAGCATCGCAGGCTTCATTTGAGCGGAGCCGAACGCTGTGGATGACGTCACATTCGCTCACAGTCCACTTCTTTATACAGTCTATACTTGTCCTGGTTTAGACCTTGTTAAGACATTGTTTAGTCCTGGTTTAGACCTGATTTAGACCAGTCTTAACCTCATTTTGGCTTTGTTCATATGATTTATGCCTAGTTCCTGGCTCCTGGTTTAGTCCTGATTTGGTTGATCATTGCTGTTTTTTCTGTGCATATACTCCATTTCAAACACATGCATAATTCAAATGAACTGGTGAGAATTAATTGTCTCTAGTGAGTACGTAGAGTCTATTGTTCTGTTGAGTACACTGGGTACACAGACACTCGCTTCCTCGGGGGAAAGCATAAGACAGATATTGACTAAGTCTCAGGCTCTCAAAGCGTCTGTACAATTACCATTACATGTTAGTGCTTTCATTTCAGTGTGGAGCTGGTCATGCAGAATTTTACAGTCATTTATGCAACTAGCTCTGGACTAATTAGCTGATAACTGCCTCTAATCCATTTGACCACTATAACATATTCAGTTGTGGAGCTTTGGGAGATGCATAGGCTCAATTCCCAAATGTTTTCTCTGCTGGAACATGTCTGTGGTGGGTGGATGCCTGGTCTGCACACTCCCAGGCACGACAAGTTGTATAGAAATGACTTAAAGATCCAGTATTACACAAATCTGACTCATGTGAGCTTGTGGCCGTGTTACACCGCTGTTACCTCATCAAAAACACAGCTGGAGTTGTGTTTTGTTTCATTCACACATGAGTAATCCTTTTATTATTAGTATGTCTACACCTCCAAAACTCAAAATGCTCTAGTATTTAAATTATGCCTTATGCCTTATACCTTTTGCTCAAAGATTGTTTTGAGATTGGCAATTCCAGGGCTGAAATCATTCAAATGATTCTAGTTGAAGGTGCATGAATCTTAAAAACGCAGTGGAGCGCACTTCCTTTATTACCACATGGCATCACAATGTAGAACAGACTGTTTTCAATTTGAGAGAAGAACTCTGCCTAAAGATGCAAGATTTGTATGCTAAATGTGTGAATAAAACTAAATAACTCCAGGTATGTTTTAGATGAGAAAACATCATTATAACATAGGGTCAGAAAATAGTATAATACAGTCCCTTTTAAACAAACAATACTAATAATATAATTAGATGACAATACTGACTCTTATTGAGAGGCTTTTGCGATTTCTGATCAATTTCTGGGTTAAATGCTATATTTATTTTATTTTTATTTATTTAACCTTTATTTTACCAGGTTGAGAACCAATTCTCATTTTCAACGACGACCTGGGTGTGGCACCTGGAATTCCCAGTGGTCTCCCATCCAAGTACTAACCAGGCCCGGCCCTGCTGAGCTTCTGAGATCTGACGGGATCAGGCTTTGACGAGCCGGTGTGGCCACACAAATCTTATAAATTTTACATCTTGTCTTACTTAGAAGGAACTTAGGAGTCAATTGTAAGACTGAAATCCAAATTAAATACTTTGTTTCTTGAAATGTAACTCATCTTTAATAAAATCTAAACAAAAAAAAGTTTAGTTTATTTCATAGAAAGACAAACAAATCAATATGAGCAACAACATCACAAATTTTCTCCATTCAAAGCAGAACCCAAACACCCCAAACATAATACAAATGCAAAACATGATATAAACGTAGCACATCGAGACTCACAGACTGCTGTCGGTGAGTGAGAGCGTATCGGCATCGCTGGACAGACTCTGCTGCTCACTGTCGTTGGTGCTGGTGACAGGAGCCTGAGCGGGGTTCACGAAGCACAGGTTCACTGGCTCTGGACACGACGGGGGAGGCCTAAGGCAGAAGAGACAGAGAAAAGCTGAGACAGATCCAAACAATAATGTGACTAACGTTAACAATGCAGTACTGGGGGTATTGTTGTCGAGACCTTTAGTCTCTATTCATTTAATTGAATCCTTTATTTTTAACACTGGAGACAAAAGAAAAAAAAAACATACATAAAATATATATTATGTAATCCTGTATGTTCAAAAAGGAGTGGGAAGATTTATTTAATTCCTCTCCTTTACTTTACATTTATTTATTGTTTTGCTTTTAAATATTTGGCATAATTGATACATTTACATAAGTAACTGCTTTCTTATGGGTGAATTATGTAACCATTATAGTGAAGGGCCAGCGACCTGCTTGTCTCCCAATAATACTTTGCCTGTATGTTCCACAATATGGCATTAAACTTATCGATCTTGCATTTATATTATAACAGAAAAGAGGCACTGGACTTCATTTGACACCATTTACATTCTTATTCACAGACTTGGCTGAACACATTACAACCCATTGTCCACATGAATTATAGATGCAAGCAAAGGTATCAAATTTTTAATTCAAATTAGACTTCCCTGAGGGGATCATAGCACATACTTTCTTCACTTTTAAGGAGGAGAGAAGAGCAGCGTAAGTTCACTATACAACCTTTGCGGCTGACACATTTTCATTAGCATCCAAATTCAACAGCACTGCATAATCTGCAGAGAGAAATGACAGCCCTCTGTAAGCTCAGGGAGACAAAACGCCACAATAACTGCATCGTCTACAGTTTAAGACTTCACTGTGGGGTCTTTAGTGTCACAGCTGCTCTGCCCTCCTGTCCGCTAATGATGAGGGAGACATGCCAGGAATGGGATAGGAGGGGGGAAAACTGGCAAAAACTTATTCCTGAGCTCCTTTAACAAATAAGGAAAAATCTTGTTTGTTTTTTGTTTTATTTGTAGGTCCACTGTGCATGTTTCTGATGGATGGTCCTTTACCTGCTTGTATCTGTGGAAATGTCTTTGCAGCCGTCGCCAGGTCGTTCCAATACATTTCATGTCAATTAAACACTAATATTTGAATAAGTGCAAGATCGACATGTTAAATGCTAATCTGTGTAACAATCCAGGCAAAGAAACAATATTTGCATAAAGATAAGCAGGTGGCATATGCTCCACCATAAATAATACACAGTGTACCTTTAACTTACGGTATATGTATAATTCAACTTATTGCTTGTGAATATTAATGTATTTATTTAATTTTCCAGATGTTTTTTTTCTTAAACAATTTTGTTTCTTTTAGACTTTGGTTTGGTCAAGATTGACAGGTTAAGACAAGACCACTTTAAGACTGGGTTTTGCTTGTAAAGTCTTGAAAAGCCAAATAAATACAGTATAAAGGCTGTGAAATGTTGGAGAACTACAGTACAGTCTACAGTCTTTTCTTGTACGTCTCTAAAGATATTTTTATAGTTGAAAAATGTAGCTTTAATCAAACAAACCCATTATCCAAAAGCTTGATTAATGAAATTCTGATCCAAGCTCAAAGCGTCTGTAACTAATTAAGTCTATTAGATGAAGGACCACTGCTCTCAGGCAAATATAAATCTGCATCCTTGATACTGTGTATGAAGCTTTGTTTCAAATAACAAGCAGCAATAAATAGCAGGAAAAAATACCATTGCTGATGTCTTAAAAGTAACAGACATAAGAGAAGTGATATTATAGTACTGTATCTTCTATTTTAAGTCTTCTCTTCCTTTCAAACAGTGTTATTTTCCATCTTTAGCTTTTTGTGCTTTGTTTTGTTTGTGAGAATCCTTTACAAGAGAATTCTCCCGCTGTGTGGGATCAATATATTTCACACCGCCCTTTCTTAACCCAATAAAATCAAAGCAAAGATAAGCTACAAGCCTTATAAAAAACCTTTTAAATAAACTATTCCCAAAGTTTTATTATTAGGACAGCAATGATTCATCTGAATACTCATAATCATAAATGTATATTAATAGTTGGTAAGATGTTTTATTAGCTCAAACAATCCCCTCCAAAAAAAATCAACTTTTATTTGGTTAAAAGTTTGGTCTGAATAATGAATATACAATATAAATAATCACTGACTGCTGAAATAATAGTTGCAGCCCTACTCACTATCCATATGTTCCTGCCTACAATGAAACACAGTACAAGCAATTCACTATACCCCATTTCAAAGTAGGCTGATTACTAGAAGCCAAAATAAAACAAAAGATAAAGAAATGGCTGCCTGCACAAAGGTATCCCATGTTACACTCCTATTCTGCCAGATAAAAGTCGTTTAGCTCAAACCCCTTTAACTTCACCTTCAAACGGTAAGTAAAGCTGCTCTCGACAACACAGGAGTAAACAGACAGGCACTTCACACAACCCCATACCTTTCATGTGAGCAGTCTCCGGAGTCATGCATTCACTCTCTTTTCATTTCAAACTTCTCACTCACGCTGGTCTGGGGCTCTCTGGGTCATTTCTAATTCAGCAGTTCACAGGAATATGCTGTGAAGAGATACAACTGAAGTGGATTTACCTGCTCTCCTTCCCGTCCTGCGGTCTGGCAACACGTGGCGTCTCTATCACATCTGTTAGTGAGTTTTGGTCGCTGGTTGGCTTTGGGCTTTCTCCGCCAGTTCGTGTGTACTCTAAGTATAAGTCCGATTTGAGGAATAAGGGGTACGTGTTTTCTTCGATCATCGCTTGGATCTCTGTTTGGGCCTGGTCAAACATGGCAGGGTCAATGTGATGTTTCAGAACGCAGTCTTTGATAAAGGACTTAGTTGCTGGTTTAATCTGCCTGGAGACTATCCCATTGTTGTCTAATATGTATTTCTTATAAATTACTTTAGCTGTTTTCACTTTCTTTTCTTCATAATCCTCGCTAGTTTCAAGTTTACGGAAGCCACTGCAGGCAAACCAAAAATCCAACATGTCCGCACACTCCTCCTGCTTCAGAAACATCCGAAACAGATTGATCCCGTCCTCGTCGTCCAGGAGGGAGTGCAGAGACTCCGCCCACTTCAGGTACGGCGGTGTTGGCGAGGCACTGCCCTCCGGTTCGTAGCCCAAATCGAGGTCTGGGCGGCGGGGAGTGGCCACAGAGGCGTCGCATTTAAGGCTCTCGTTTTTGGAGGAGAAAACGGGGTTGCTCTGTTGTCTGCCATCGTTCCACACCAGCTCCCCCTCCTCTCCTGGGACGGGGGGTCTGGGGGCGTCCTCAGTGAAGCTACCTCCGAGGTCCACTGAGAAGGAGGGGATGATGCTCATAGTCACAGCATCCAACACCCACGTCCCCACAGCGCCACCTAGGCACAAAGATATGCTCCTCTCCTCCACTTAGGCCACAGCAAAGACGCACCTGTAAAACAAAGGACAATCACGTTAATAAAGCTGCACGACGGCTCCCCCATTCACCACAACGTAAGTATCTCGCCTATGACACAACAAAAGTATTAGGACTGCAAGATAAATGAAAAAGAAATGGCTATTTATATGGTTCAGGTCCAGTCAAGTGAAGATCGAGACGCTAGCAGTTATAAGAGCGAATTTAGAGCCAGGTCCAAAATGACGAGACTCACTGCAGCAGTTACAGAGAGAGAAGTGACAATTTTCCAATGTTAAGTCAATTGGAAAGAGAGTAGAAAGAAGCACCCCTATGAAGAAGGGTTAGCTATGTCCATTTATACAGTCCATGCTACAAACCGAGCAACTGCTGCCCCAAGTCTTAAATAAAATGACATTTGAGATTTGAATGTAGGCCAGACTTCAATCTAATAATCCAAATGGACTGACCATCCTGACTCGCTGTGTCTGCATCTGTCGATCCCTCCATCTCAACAGTCACACCACATTATGCACAAGGGCTACATGAAAGCACATAATGCAATGCTTGTTCATGTATAATGCTGTTTGATTTGTAATAAGGCCGTAACTCCTGATTTCTGCATCAATGTCCCAGATTTCTTTTAGAGTAATCCAGGTCAAGAGTCAGAGCTCCAGAGCTGTCAGTGTTAATGCCTCATGAATCGTGACTAGCTTGCATGACTAAGAACTCAGATTTTTCAGACAAATGATTTTGATTTGTAAGATACTTAAAAACAAAATTAATTTCATAGTGCACATTTTACCAAGTCCAGAAGCATTAACATTTGAGAGAAGAATCTGAGCTGTTAAACAGGAAACCCATGCATTTAAAAACTGTGGGTTTAACCACAGGGTTTGCGGTATTTATACATATTGCACTATGGAGACAGGATATTTTGTTATTTGCAGATTATGGGCCCATATTACGCTAATCTATGTAGCCAGAGCTATGTTATAATGTTGTGTGAGTTGTGTTTTGTTTCATTCACACATATTTAACACAAAAACCCTACATATTTATGTGGCCATACCGGCTCGTCAAAGCCTGATCCCGTCAGATCTCAGAAGCTAAGCAGGGCTGGGCCTGGTTAGTACTTGGATGGGAGACCACTGGGAATTCCAGGTGCCACAGTCACAAAAACTGTCATAGTGTCCTTAGGCAAGGCACATCCACCCACATTGCCTAGTATCAAAGTGGTGTGTGCATGAGTGTTGGTGGTGGTCGGAGGGGCTGATGGCGCAGATTGGCAGCATCGCTTCTGTCCAATAGTAGTTTACCACCACCGGGTCTGGAGTGAATGAATAATGCTCTGTAAAGCGTCTTTGAGTGTCTTGAAAAGCGCTATATAAAACTGATGCATTATTATTATTATATTTAAGCTGTGTTCATCTCTCAAAACAGATAAACTGTGATACTGTGTAGTAATACAGGAAATGCTCCACTGTGTTTAGAAACTCCCTTTACTAGAATAATTTGGACAATTTCAAACCTAGAATTGCTAATCTCTACTAAAATAACATTAAAAAGGCTGTTGTTAACTTGAAAAGTTGCTTCATGACATTACAAGGTGGAACAGAACATTTTGAGCTGTAGAGATGTAGACAGAAATAAAGCATTTCTCAAACAATGGATGAAACAAAATACAACTGCAGGTATGTTAAATGTAAATTAAAATTGCATAATATAGGACCTATAATTGAAGAATTTGCAAACTGCGACCATGTATTTATGATAAGACTTGACTGCAATGAATCTAACCTATAAATGTTACTCTATATTCTGTCCTAATTAATTTTATGTTACACAAACTCTGACATGTTTTTTTTAAATTATGATTTCTATATGGTTTTGATTTTAGTCTCTCCTCCTTTTACAGTAAGCATGAACACTGGATCCTCCATTTTCAGGGCTGGATGTCTTGTTCAAGGACAAATGCGCTCATCTTGGGATTTCTTTCTCTCTGCCAACACGGAGACATGTGGGTTACTATCTGCCATTATATCAGGGTCTAATCTCAATGTAATAACCAACATTATGCAGCTGCCTGTCTCATTACAACTGGAGGCCTATGAGACACGGTTTCCACAACGTAATTTTGTTGCTTAATGTACATTTCTGACCTGAGCAAATCATAGCTGGGTTAATTTCCATATTTTTCAATTTTAAATATATTATCCTCTCTCTGTCGTAAATAGCATTATTGCTCCAACTGTCAATCTGGTGAGCTTAAGGGTACACCACACGCCCACACACATCCTATCCAATGCAGTTAATAAACAATATGAAGGCAGAATGATAATGTAATTGGCAAACTATTAGAGTTTTAATTTAAGCACACTGACTGAGCATCAGACAATAGCAAATATAGTTAATTAATATGTGGGATGTACGTGATAATTATAATGACAGCATCTAAAATTAAGCCCTGCCAAAAACAGATTTTATACATCTGTGTACATTTGTGCCCCAGGAGCCAATTACAATACACTAACACGGATATGATGGCTTGTAAGACAACAATCTCTACATATCACATTATGATGTCGGTGCATGCGTATCAAGATCTGTAATCTATTCCCAGAAACTAATTACATGATGCTGTACATGACCATTTGGAAGAGATAAGCAAATAATTACATCCACACATCTCATATTCTCCATACCCTGGACAGTGGTGTGTACTCTGAGCTCATGACATCTCCCAGTGCAGTGAATGACCTGGGGCTATAGCCACATACAATGTACGCGCCCATAACACAAAAAAATCCCACACAATGAGGCAATTCAGTATATAGGTTATATATTTTAGTTATGACGAAATAGCTTAATGGCATGGGTAGTAATAACTGCAGTATCCACACATGCAATCTTGATTTGTGATATTGTCTTTTTTATCATCTAAAATATTAACTACATTGATTCTGGTGAGTCAAAGGTATATATTTTAGTTATTATCAAATAGCCTAATCGCATGGGTAGTAATAAATGTAATATTGACATATTTAATCTTGATTTCATCCTGATTTTTACCAGATAAAATATGAACTAAATTGATTCTGGTGAGCTAATTCCCTGGTTAGGCTACACGTTTCCTTTTTGCGCACATGGCTAATGTAAAAAAAAATACCTAACCTAACAGCACATGATGCGGTCTGAAGACCTCAGTAGTATTTGAGTAGACCGGAACAGGAGCAGGTCGGCACCAGAGGGATGTTCGTTTAGCTTTTATGCCAAAATAAATAGTCACAGGTGTGCGCCCCTGCGCCCTGACAGCTAGCGGTGCAGGCGAGGGTCGTGATTGTAACAACCCGCTCATCAAACCTCCCTTTGAATAAATCATGGGAGGTCAGAGTTTGTTCGTTTTGCTGCTTTCTGAAGTGAGCCTGGCCCTCTCTCTCATCACATTCATGTTTTGGCCTTTAGCAGGACGAGCCGAACAGAACAGAACAGCGGCGGTGAGTGGGGGAGGGGATATAGAAACAAACTCCTTGCGCGCACACACTGACACACACTGACACACACTGCCAGGGCCTCTCCAGCAGCCCACCGACAAGTGCACAACTTTGTCACAGTGTATTCCACCCACCAAGATCACCGCTATCCGCCCTTACAACCGCAACACTCCGCGCGCAACGCAAAACAGCGAATATTACGCACGCAGCCAAAATTTACAGAGGGAATCCCGTAGCAGCTGAAGCGAAACACATTTACAAACAGCAAAAGCGATGGCACATACGATACAGTATCTCCCGACTACCGCAATCCCAATCTCTGAGCGGCAGGCTGACACGAGAAAAGTGCAAAATACTTCACCCGTGGGAGTATCCTTGATGCCTTGAAGACGCACAAGTGAAGGCGAATAGCGACATAGTTCCATAGAGCGGCGACACTTTAAAAATAACAAAGAAATCAGACCGCTCTCCACCTCTCCATGGCTGTGTCTGCTGTCTCTCACTGTCTGTGCGAATCCAAGGCGAGCGGAGCGGCGGGTAAACAGCGCCTCCACCGTTCACTACAGGCACCACGGGTCAGCGTTAAGCAAGCCCTGTGCTCCCCCTCTCTCTCCAAATCTCTCATCACTTCCAAACGCATGGTCTACACACGCAAAATAACACCAATCAGACCATAAAGGAGAAGACTAGTGCAGACTACAATCCCCTTTCACCTCTAAAATCAAGCAGGCTACAGAATAAGTTATACAATTTGAGCTGCATCAATATATTGCAGCTCCCTCTTTCCTGTGACTCAAAATGTCTGAGAATGTTGCATATTTAAAGCATAAACAACCACAATACTCTTGGAACCAAACCGCAAGTTATTTATAATAGTTATTTTATAAGTTATTGTGGTTCGATTTGCATTTTATGGGTAATATTACACACAATTAACTCTTGTGAGCTTTAAGGCATGTTATAACGGTGCTATACTCTTCAGAAAATACTCGGAGTGTGTTTTGTTTTATTTGCACATAATCGTTTATTAATAGTCTGTCTATATCTTCAAAGCTCAAAATACTTTGTACTAGCTCTGTACCAGTGTCAAATGTTCAGTTTCAGAACATGTTTGCCAACAATGATAAATGCTATGGATATTCTGTTATTATCTGAATAACTGCGGCCATTGCGATTTGATAGTTGTGCCAGATTACTGTGTATTATGAAGCCTTACTATGCGTCACAGTCTGTGCTCTGAGGACACTTCTGACCTTGAGACTGCATGTTCTCCTTCTGTGTAGCTGGTTATGTCCAGTTTTGCCCATCTATCACCCATGCACGACTATTCCTCCAAACAGGCACTCGCTCGGACATCCTGACTCCAGATAATCCTGCTGTGCTCAACTGATGTAGCTCCCCAGCCCAAAGTGCCCGTAATATGCTCATTTCTGATCGATTATATGGTTATAATGTTGTTTCTTCACCACAAACGTACCTGGAGTTGTGTTTTGTTTCATTCGCACATGTTTAACACACAAATCCTACATATTTAGACAGAGTTCTTCTCTCAAACAGAAAAAACTTCACTAGAATCATAATAATTTCAGCCCTGAAGCCATCGCTACTGAACAAAAGGTAAGAAGTAGCTGAAAACTACCACTTTATGACATCACAAGGTAGAGCAGAGCATTTTGAGCTTTGGGGATGTAGACAGACTAGTAATACAGGATTACTCAAACGTAAATGAAACAAAACGCAACTCCGGGTATGTTTTGGATGAAGTAACAACATTCTAACTTGACTAAAACCTCACAATAATAATTAATTTCGTGTAATATAGGGCCTATAGAAGCAAATTTTATCTACTGACAGTGATACCGTCTAATAAATAATGTCAGGTGTTGCCAAACATAAATCCCAATGCATTTTGAATTACTTCCAGTCTTCCACCTCTTTGACAGTCCATCACTGTGAGTGCATCGATTTCTATTGATTTCTTTATTAAATTATGAATCAAGTGGAGCTGCTCTTCAGACTCACCGGATACACTCACTTTAGACGGCTTCAGTTCACTGCAGAGAGATTGTCACCGTCTAACATTTCTGTCTGAGGGTCCGCCACCTGCTTTCCCCCATAAAAATGTATCTGTATCTGTAAGGCTTGTCACAATAATTACTATATCAGCTTATCGATCAATAAATAGTAGCTGGGTTAATATATTTTGGGGCTCAATATTTCTTGTGTGTTCAATTTCTTTCCAAAAACAGGTTATTTCTGTTGTAATACAATAAGATTTGAGCTGTAAATGGCTGAATATGTGACTTCCATGGCTAAATATTGCTTCATTTTGCTATTTATTTGTTGAAACTCAGGCCTTTTGTGTATTGCAGTTCAAAGTTGTTACTGTGACAAGCCTAGAGACACGTTACAGGTCAGATCTGTAGAGCGGGGAGCCTGCTGACAGCAAGAATGCATGTATTTTTAGGAAGTTTTGATATCTCTGTGATAAATGTAATTTTGTGAAATATTCCAAGCAATGCAATAACATCCCCATGGAGACAAACATATAAGGGACCCTCCACCAGCAAAGTTACATAGAGCACCTTTAAAATAGAAAAGGTGTTGGCATATTTAAGGTCACAATGGGATAAAGACTGCATTTTTACATAGCAACAGCACAATACAGATCACTTCACACACTGCCCACTCTTTTATGTCACAGATGAGCGCTCCACTGGTGAACAAAGTCATGGTAACCGAGGTAAGTGGGTAATTTTATGACATTTTATATTGTTAGCGCAGCCGTATTCTATGACTTGGGTAAAGTGCGTCTCACTTTGGGTTTTTTTGCAAAATATTAAAGGTCCTACATTACACAAAATTGACTCTTAAGCCATGTTTTAATATCATTACCTCGTCAAAAACATACCTGGAGTGGAGTTTTGTTTTATTCACACATGTCTGAGCAATCCTTATTAGTTTGTCTACATCTCGAAAGCTCACAATGCTCTGTTCCACCTTGTGATGTCATGTAGTGGTAGTTTTCAAGTTAACAGCGACTTTTACTTTAATAGAAATGGGCAATTCCCGAGCTGAAATCATCCAAATGATTCTAATGATGAGTCGGCCTAAATATGCAGCGTTTGTGTGTTAAACATGTTTGGATGAAGCAAAACACAACTCCAGGTGTGTTTTTGATGAGGAAATAACATTATATAAATATATAATAACATTATAACAGAAAATAGTGCAATATGGACTCTTCAGATAATGTCAAGAAGGGAACTGGTAAACAATCACAAGTGACAACCATGTAACTGAAGAAAAAATATTTACTATCAGAAACACTATCAGTATATTAATAACAAGCCGCCCTAAATACTGACTGCGAATCTTAAAGAGAAGAATTCAAACCTGCAAATCCAATAAGCGCCTGTTTTTGTAAGTTGCACTCCACCATCACTCCCTACAATTTAATATCCTACTTAACCTTGCTTCAAATTATGTGTTACAATACTGAATGGCTTAGTATAATGCTTAGATATTTACATTATATTTGTACATCTTACCCTGACATCATGATAACATTACTGTAATTCAAACTAAAGTCTGTCAACAGTGTGAGTGTTTCTGGAAAGTATGTGCCAGTGCAAATGGTCAAATTTGGTACAATCATTTCAAATGTGCTATGAACAGCTTGTTGCCTTTTCAGCATGTGGTTTGGAGCACAGTTCGAGACCTTGAGGGAAGAAATTGGACCACTTTTTTGTGTTAAATGGTACTGATTAAATGGCTGGCTTGTTAATATTCATGAAATAAGGACAACTGGGACTCATATTTATTGCTATGCTATTAAAAGCGTCCATATTATGCTATTTCTGATCTTCGTTATAATGTTGTTTTCCTCATGAAAAACACACCTGGAGTTGTGTTTTGTTTCATTCATAGAAGTTTAACACACAAACACAGCATATTTATCCTTTCTCTCAAACAGAAAACACTCTGTTCTACCTTGTGATGTCATGTGTAAGTGCTCCACTGTGTTTTTAAACTCCACACACCTTTCACCAGAATCATTTGGACGATTTCAGCCCAGGAACTCCCTCTGCTAATCTCTATTAAACTTAACTTGAACTTAAAAACACTTCATGACATCACAAGGTGGAGTATTTTTATTAGTCTAATAATAAAAGGATTATTCAAACATGTTTGACTTAAACAAAACACAACTCTGGGTATGTTTTTGAGAAGGTAACAGCATTCTAACATGACTTAAATCTTTAAAGCTAAACAAACAGTCTCACGAGAGTCAATTTTTAATAAGAAAAAAAAATTGTGATTGATCACTACGAGGAAAAAACAGCAAAACCATGCTTAACATAAAGGGCACAGGCTGTTTGCAGACTCTAATTAAATTATGTAATGAGGCGACTACATTGAGAGCGGCAGATATACCAGGGCTATATACTTCACACGCTGTCACATTATGTCATCTTAATTACGTGCACATACTGAGAGTTCTGAAAATGTGTGAATAAACCACATGATATTCAAAGGAGAGAAATAACATAGAGAGTGAGAGCCAAAACGCTTCCAGCTACCAGACAAAATACATTTGAGTTACAAAATTAAATAAACAGAAAATTCAGGAACGGCTTATTTTTCAATTAATCTTTAAATGTTAAATGTAACTGAACCATGCTTTGATTTTCAGTTTCAAATTAACTAGTAATAGGCTATAAATGGTCTCTTATTTATACTAAGGCCAAAGCAACGAAAATAAGCTGTGTTTTTACTAAATGGTAAAATATTTAACCTTTTTCATGGGACTGTTGCACACAGCGGGGTAGTGACGGCTCCACTGCATAGTGTCATTGTCCAATCCAATCCACTTTGTTTATATAGCACATTTTATAAACTGTACTGTCAAAGTACTGCAATAAAAATAAAAATAAAAATAAAAATAAAAATAAAAATAAAAATAAAAATAAAAATAAAAATAAAAATAAAATAAAATAAAATAAAATAAAATAAAATAAAATAAAATAAAATAAAATAAAATAAAATAAAATAAAATAAAATAAAATAAAATAAAATAAAATAGAAAAGAATAGAATAGAATAGAATAGAATAGAATAGAATAGAATAAATGCTCTCCCAGTGCTCATAAAAACCCTAAAATAATAAATAGCAGCTAAGATTGCGCCCTTAGGCAATGCTCTTCACCGGACATACATTCATTCCCCCAGGAGAGCCTGAAATCTTACAAGACGCTGACATGACACAAGACAGGACTCTTCCTGCAGTGAAGTGACATAGTCTGAAAATCCTTCTATAAATGTAAAGATTTGGATGCTGTATAAATCCAGTGCATTATTATTACTGCATGTTCCTTCTCCAGATTTTATGGGTTGTTTCAGTGATGTATTAGCGCTATTGTTTATTGAACTAGAATGCATCATCGTCATACCTAACTGTAGGATTATTTTAATATTTTACATTCACTGGGCATTAGTTTTTATGTGAAATGATTTACATGCAAATCAGCACATCTTACCTTGGCTTGCTGTGTCCCCATGCCTCCTCCAGCAGTGCACCCAATTACTAAGAACCCCACTGCCCCCCTCCTCAGCATGTCAGGCCACTGTGGGGCTAATGGAGCTCTCCATCCTGTCGAGAGGCTCATTTTGACTCAAGTAAGCAGGAAAGGTCGACTCGTCTTCATATCCTGTAATAGAAACATATGATGGTTATAGCATGGTTATAACATAATCCAATCCATATAAATAGGGATAAGGAAATAGACAAAAAATCCAACAATGCAACTAATTAGTACACACAAACAAATCTTACAGCATGGTCATAACTGGTCAGATTGGTGATCCGAAAACTGGCAGAGGTTAAAGATTTCATTGTTAGCCTCCTAGCATAATTGCAATAGTTATTTTTCTAGGATTTCTAGGAAGTAGAAAAAGAAAAGTCAAGAAAATGCAGTTTGTGTGTATTGGGTGTAAAAATTAATAATAATAATAATAATGCATCAGTTTTATATAGCGCTTTTCTGGACACTCAAAGACGCTTTACAGAGCATTATTCATTCACTCCAGACCCGGTGGTGGTAAACTACTATTGTAGCTACAGCTGCCCTGGGGCAGACTGACGGAAGCGAGGCTGCCAATCTGCGCCATCGGTCCCTCCGACCACCACCAACACTCACGCACACACCACTTTCATACTAGGCAATGTGGGTGAAGTGTCTTGCCTAAGGACACAACGACAGTTTTTGCGACTGGCCCCACTGTGGCACCTGGAATTCCTTGTGGTCTCCCATCCAAGTACTAACCAGGCCCGGCCCTGCTGAGCTTCTGAGATCTGACGGGTTCAGGCTTTGACGAGCCGGTATGATACTTATGCCATGAGGCCAGAGATGTAAAAAACAAGGTAAATATATAAGCCTACCCAGACCTGCTGTGAAACACTGGTTGTCAAAAACACTTAGCACCTCAACAGTTTGTACATGAAATGACATGCTTAGTAAATCTCACTAGGAAATGCACAATGTTGAAGCACACACATATTTGGTGATGATTCTTTTCCGGTCCGAGCCCTGTATTTAAGGGTAAAAACAGTCTTTAAACCACCAGACTGTGGCTTTACTAAAAACAAAACAAAGTCTTAGCTTTACATAGCTTTAAATGTGAATGACAACATGTCTTTAGGAAACCTCAGCATACAATTGGCGGTCTAGACGGCGCATTTCAAAATACATATTCACAGCATCGTCCAATATTCAGAGGAGCAGGAGGAAGTGTCTGGGGTGTGAGAAGTCTGGGAGTCCTTGCTCAGTCTGCTGCCCTCATAACTTGGCCGTATAAGCAGAACAAAAATGGTCGGAGCTTGGAAGCTTTTTGCATACTGATTTTTGGTAGAGATATAGAGTAGATTGTCATAAATACTCAGACCTGTCATTACCTTATCCCCCACATAATTTACTGCAAACCCCTAAGCATAAATACAATAAACAACAAACAGATTATTCATGTATTTTTATATATCTATGTATTTATTTGTTTTTCAATTTAACGCGTGTATATTGATTTCAGTGAAGTGTTTCCAGAGCACATCTCTAGGGCTGTGGAGTGGGTGCATTCAGCCGTCCTTTGTTCCACCTGTCAGTGTGGATTTAGCGTGTCTTGTAGGCCTCTGTTGAAGCAGGCTTATCTCTGCTAAGGAGACTCTGATGAACAATGGCCCATTAGGCTGTTTGAATAAAAGCACTGATTCATAGCTCAATATAAACGTGCTTTTGGAACAAATAGTAATGCACATTTTCGATTATCGCTTAAGTACACATTTTGCAGGGAGTGAGTAGATTTACAGATAGTAAGCTGTTTCTGACAATATGTTGCCAATGTAAGAGGAGTGTTTTACGTATGTCATAAAAGACTAGAAAATGTATTCTGGACTCCTGCTGATGCCCTTTGTCCATAAGAATATATCATGACTAAAAAGCCTCAGTGGATTATGCACAGTGGATTTAACAATTTGCACATAAAAGTTGATTTTCTTGAGATTTCATGGCTAATTATTTCCAAAAGAACGGCAATTGAACTAAAATATGAGTTGTTTCTAAAGATACAACAATAGTTCTGGTATATTATAGTAAAATATACCCAACCCACATACCGAACGATGAAGTATATTGACGGGTTGTTTTTTAATAAGGTTCATTTATTGTGTAATTCCTCCTGGACTGGTTTTGAGGTTTGGTCTTGGGATGCGTATCCAGTGGTCAAATCAAATGATGTGGCTTAGATTTGATGAAAGGACATAACCAGAGCAGTATGGCACTGAGACAAAACGATAACAGACATAAAGGAGCGCCACAGCAAGTACAATAGAAAGTTACGTGAAACAGCGTTTTTCATCACCAGTCTCGTCTATCGCCTCATAACTGATCATTTACCTTACTCTGTTTGTCGCTTTGTTTGTGCTGAAAGGTAGACTACTCCTAGGTCTTTCCTGTGGATCGAATGTAGTCCTTCGTAGTCTGCAGTAAAGACTGCCGCCATCTTTAATCACTCCAGAGTCCATCTGTCGGTGGTTCTTCCTCCGAGCCTGTGTCTCTGTTCCAGCCTCAGTTTATTGTGGGGGGCTCTTATATTCCATCCCACATCAAACCAGCAGATCGACAGCTCACGGGCCGCCCAGTAGGGTGCAGCTTTGACAAGCTGCATGGGCTCTCGTTCTCTTCCAACCACAAACTGACCACTTTTATTAATCCCTCAATCATACCAAAGATCTGCAAACATTCTCTGTCAGGCCTTGGCTTTCGCAAAGCATCAAAACAACTCCATGAACCATATCACCTGACCATTACAGCTTTGCTATGTTCTTTTTTATCGTGGACCAAAAACATCAAATTAGCCATCAATTAAATTAAAATTGCCAGTCACCATAAAGTCAGAAAAAATAGGGACATTCTGTAGTAACTTTCTATTTTCTCCATATTTTAACATGACAACAAAAGTCTTGGCAGACTTGACCTGAGCAGCCTCCAAACATGTTCACAGTAGTAATAATGTATCGTCTCATTCTGATGCAATACATCTGAAGTGACACACTTTGTTGGTCTCTCAACGCTCTGATCTAGTCACCACAGACACTTTGTTTACAGTCACACATCTGTCTGACAATCTGAACCGGGACAACAATAAGGGGAGTCAGATTCCAAAATGGTGGCTGCCCTCACCTCAGTCTCCCGCTGTGTGTGTCGCTGGATCAGCTTCCCTTGGTCTGTCATGAATGGGCACTGTCCTTGGTCTAGCAGGACTGTCTGGTCTCCACTGAGCTTTTTGGAGGCTTTCAGCGATTGCCCAAAACTCTTTACTTTGTCACAGAGCCCAAAAGGTGCGACCCTATTGGATGAAACAGGGTCCAGATGATTGCGCTGTCACAGGGTAGCTATGGTTACGAACCCAAAAGACCTGCAGGATGTAAATATTATACTCGATTAAAAAAAGATAAGTAGTTTAGATAAGTTGTAGTTTTGATTGTTAAATATAAAATGTTAAAAATGCTAGATTAATATTTTAAATCTGGCTAGTTACATTGAAATATCATTATGAACAGATGAAGGAAAGTAGAGGACAAGATGGACAGACAGACCAAGTGTGAGACATAATATTGCTTTTGTGGAGGAGCTTTATCAGCTGCCCACCTTTCAAACAGATTTCACACTCACATGTCCTGGCCCCGCTCGGGTCACATCCCGCACAACACTCACAAAGAACTCTGCTCTGTTCACACAGCACCACCGGCTGGTACAGGCATCTGCTGGGATCAACAAACAATATAATCATAGAGGCTACACTATATACAAACACAGAAAATACACTTGATGCATACACAGTCTTTAAAACAATCACACATCTTATTATTATTGCCTAAACTTAAGCTTAGAAAAACTTTATTGATCCATAAGGAAAATTATTTGGACCCAGTAGCTCACACATCACAATATATTATAATAACAAAGAGCAAAAATGTAAACGATAATAACACATTCAAAATAAGTAGCTAAAACTGCAAGAGACTGGTGCCAAATAGGGAATAATTATACAAACGCATAAGTACAACTAACACACAACGCAGAAGTATAGTATTACAAATATATCTTAGCTATAATGTATGTAGATAAGGAGAAAAAGTGCAAAAATGAAATATTAAAACTAAACTTCCACTTCAATATCTGCACATTTCTGTAATATGCACAAATGGAAGCAAATATATAAATGGTTTACATAACATAACATTAACGATATAGTATCAAATTACTGTTAAAATACAATATTTGCTATTAGTACTGCCGCTGCTTCCAATAGGTCTGCAGTCGACAAAACTTTGGCCAACTAGTTTTACTAGTCTCTACATGACTGCTCCCTCACTACATGATACTAGCACTTTGTCCATCAACTAGCCTATGTTATTCAGAGTTCAGAATGTTTAAAAAATAAAAATAAAAAAAAAACTACCAAAAGAAATGACTAAAGTAAGACAGTAAATAGCAGTGTATTCAGAGGAGGTAGGGAAATGTTGTGCCTGGGTGATGGTGTGAGGACTAGTCAGAAATCAAAACAATTATTTTAGGCAGAGCAGAGCCAGTGTTAAGTGAAATGAACTTACAAAGTAAATATGCCCCCGCATGATCCACTTGACAGCTGCTTGCACAGTCATAAAGCACGTCAAGGTGAATTCTCCACATCTTTGATTTTCTGTGCTAACTTGCTCCCAATGGAAATGAGTCTTATTCATTTTGCAAACAGCCTCCAGGATAAATGATCTCTAAGAAAGACAAAGCGTGAACAGCTCTGGAGGCAAGTTTGTACCTTTGATGTTTTCACCAGTGAACGTCTACAATGAAATCATGCAGATTATTACAAAGATTTAAGTACTGTGTCTGTTTAGTGGAGGCTGAAGTTAGGGTGAGATTAAAAACGTGCAAACAGCAGCTCAAAGACGAAGGTTACGCAAAAGTTTTAAATTATACGCGCATTAAAATATATGGTCAAAGAAGTTGGAGTTGGCGAGCGATTCAACAATTGGCCTGATTTAACGTAAATATGGAGGCAACTTTCAGGTCTACTGCTTTTTAAAGATCAACTACATCGCAATAAGAAGAAACGCACCATCCTGTATACTAAAGTTATAACTTACTTTGTCTGTGGTTGATTGCAGGCAGTGTTAGCTACGTAAAAAGTAGTTGACTAGTTAGCATTTGAGCATCCTCTTGTGGCTGAAATACGGCTGCACGGGTTGGCGATCGCATGAGCTGGATTTGTTCTGTTTCGTGGTGACGCGAGATAAAATTAATCTAAAATTACATTAAGATTTATCGTATAGATATTCTCGATGCCAGGCAATTTATGTAGCGAGTGATTGGTCAGTTTCTGCGATCGTACGGCTGCTAAAAATGCTAACCGTTAATCGAAGAGCGCAGGCGCGGTGGCCAAGTGGTAAGGCGTCGGTCTCGTAAACCGAAGATCGCGGGTTCGAACCCCGTCCGTGCCTTTTGACCAATGATAAAAAAAAAAAAAAAAAAAAAAAATAGAGCTATATTCACTCTTTATATCAGGATTAGACGATTATTTTGTATTTTGCGATTAAATATTGTGGACTGCCAGGCCAAAAAGGCTTAACTCCATTCTACCAATTCGACATAATATTAATTGTATTTCTTATTTTGTCAAGATAAGATAAAAGAATAAATTAAAGCCGCAAGCGGCATCGAACGGCCCTCGCGGGCCGCGCATCGCACTCGGCCGACCCGAAGCTCCCCTGGGTGGCGCTGACGCTCCCCCAGGTGGCGCTGATGAGCCTCTTGTCTCTGTGTGTTTGTGGCTTTGGGCTGAACTTGTCACTAAACATAAAGTCCACACACACTGGAGATACTGATGTGTTAACATTGACGAATATGGGCAATTTGGGACATCGCCATGGCAACACCGTGCAAAATACAACTTTGGCCCCCCGGACTTTTTTGTTCGGACTGACCTGAAGAATCACTGTGCCAAATTTCACATTCTTCAATAAAACTATTAAGCCGTTATATCACTTTGAAAAGTAAGAAATTGTTGAAATTTTCCCATAAGGATAACATGGAGGATTTGGCGCATCGCCATGGCAACCCAATGAAATATACCATATGGTTGTCATTGACTTTTTTGATCAGGATGACAGGAAGAGTCATTGTGCCAAATTTGAGAATATTCTGTGAAAGTAAAATATTTGTCATGAATGGGAATTTATCTGATATTTCCCATTAGGATAACATTGGAGCTTTTGGGCATCACCATGGCAACACGGTTCAAAATACCATATGGTTTACATTGGCTTTTTTGATTGAGATGACCCAAAGTAATTTTGGGCCAAATTTGGTACATTTTTGAGAAACTAAAATTTTGACCATCCATGCAAAATTGTATTGTGTCCTGCAGGGGGCGCTATCACACCATTTTTGCTCATGTCATAATTAGTCGGCTTTGGCACGAAAGTTTTACAAGTGATTCAAATTTGAGCCCAATCGGACTTTGTATGGCCGAACGGGAGCAAATTTTGACATTAGAAAATTGCAAAAAAATCGGAACAAATTTTGCAGCTTCGCCGCGCGTAAACCGTGACAGTTATTTTTAAGCTATCGTTTGATGCCCCACTTCTCTAGTTGATGTACGCTGATTTTGACCCCTGTGGGTGAACGCCTTCAGAGGAGTTCGTTCAAATGCGACGTGAGCGAAAATGCTGACTCAGCAACTTTTTTATTTCAATCCAAGATGGCTGCCTTCTGGTTTGTCAGGGGGCGTGGCCATAATAATATTTTTTTTCTGTTTTCACATGAAGAATGTCTGTACCGAATTTCGTGACTGTACGACAAACTTTACATCAGCTTCGCGCTGAACTTCGTAAGACAGTTGACAAAGATGATCGTTGCGAAAGCAATAGGCCCTACGCCCTGTAGGGGCTCGGGCCTAAAGATAAAATAAGATAAGATATCCTTTATTTGTTCCACATTGGGGAAATTTCTAGTGCTGCCACTAACGACTAATTTTCTAACGATTAATCTCTCGACTAATTTTTCGATTAGTCGACTAATCTAAACGACTAATAAAAAAAAAAGCGGTTCTAACACACACAAGTGTGTGTGTTAGATTTTACCTTGTGTGTGCTGTGCGTGCGAGTTGCAAAGGTTATTGCTGTTATGTCTGTTGTGTGTGCTCATTCAACAATGTTGAACAACGATATGCACACACAATTTAACGAGTTTGCACGAGCAGCATATGCAACGGTATGCTCAATACCTCATGCATCGTGGTCGTGGTCGAGAAAGAGAGAGACCAGCCAGCAGAGTGCGCACGGCAAATACTTCCTCAAGTTTGTTTTCTTTGGCGGTGCCATTATTTACCACTGCTGTTAGCCTTTGGTGAAGCCGAGGTTAGCCACCTCGGCGTCAACCCCGGATGTAAGCCGCTGTCAGCAGCACCGGTGTCGGCCTCGGCGCAGTTGCTGCCCAGCGGCACCGTGTCCGCTTCGGGTGTAGCCGCTGTTAGCCGCGCCGGTGTCCGCCTCGGGTGTAGCCGCTGTTAGCTGCGCCGGTGTCCGCCTCGGGTGTAGCCGCTGTTAGCTGCGCCGGTGTCCGCCTCGGGTGTAGCCGCTGCCTGCCGCACCGGTGTCGGCCTCGAGTGTAGTACGACTAGTGGTGTGGAGGGGAAATACCTGATCTCAGGCAAGCAAAAGGTCTCTGGACGAGCCGTTTGAGACCAAAAATAAATAAAGGCGAATATTCGACCAAAAAAATTGTAGTCGACTCATTTTCATAATCGATTACGTCGACAACGTCGAATAATCGCGGCAGCACTAGAAATTTCAGTGTTGCAACGCACAGTAAAGAGAACAGGCAAGAAAACAGTAGCAGCAATAGAAGCACAGAATTACTTAAAAATAGACAAACTTTATAAACATAGGGATTATAAAATAAAATAAAAATAAATTGCTATCTGAATAGTGGCTACAGTGAGGTTAACTTACAAAAAACGTCATCAAAAAGAAAACACCTCTAAAATAAAAGCAGTGCCAGTCAGAGTCAACCAAAGGGCCTTATGTGGTCCGGGAGCTGCACAATTCCCAGGTCTGCTTTAGATACTACGAATGGTGCATGCTGTACATTCAGATGAAAGGAAAATATTATAATTGTGTTTTAATTTTATTGTAAATTTGTAAGAGATGAATGCAGGTAGGCTACAGCTAAAGACTGGAGCAGCTGCAGCCTCCCTCCTCTACACTATCAGCAGATTTGATGCTATGTCATCAATATCACTGAGTTACCTGTATACATGTATGATGATGAATGAATGATTAGAGTTTGGGTCATAGGCCTAGAGCTTACACAATCAATTCTAGACCATGGCCAGTGTTAATTAGGCTCATTATATTAATCTTTCTTTATTATTGAGGAATGTGAGAACTTAGCATTTTCCTTATGTCCATGTCTCACATACGTGGCCATTAGTCACAGTTTACTATTTTTCAACAAAAGCAACTAACAGGTTCTCTCAATATAGTTTGACTTTCACAGCTTTTGCTCACTTTCCTCTCACGCTGCAGTTCACATTTTATGCTTAAACTGCATTTTTTTGCCTCCTACTTCAGGGCTAATGAGGCAGATGCTGCGAACAGACCTCACCTGATTTGACATTTAAGCAAATTAGACTCTTGAATTTCCCTTTTAAAACTCATACAAACATACTTTACCGAAGCCTATATTTATTTATCATTTGAAGCGCCACAATGAGGGGCACAATAGATGGTGTAACAGTGTTTATTGGCAGCGTGTCAGTGTGAGCTGCAGGCTGCGTAAACATTGATTTTCACGTGGGCAGAGCAGTTCTGAATTCAAAAAGATCTTATTTCAGTAATTATATGGACACTGTAACCAATCTGAAGCACGAGTTTAGGTCTGTACTCACATATTTAAGAATGAATGCTCTTAACTTTATGTATGTTTGATATAAACGATATTTTCAGCAAATATATTGTATGTGGTGCAAAACCCTTACAGACCAATCACTCACAATACAGAAAAAATGATGAATTAAGACACTTGTTTTCTAAAAATGTATATGGCATAAGCTTTAAGTTTAGGGACCACATATTGATCGCTAACTAAGCGGTCACTGATATGCTAGTTAGTGGCTGTATTGATCCATGCTGTTTAGTTTGGTATTTAATAAAAGGCCCGCTAATGCTAATGAACCTTAATAAGGATACTGGCTCAAAAAACGTCCATAGACAACAATGTATTACTAATTGAATATTTAATACATTCTAAAGAGATGTAATTAACACTTGTTTTGACTTTTACTATTAGTTAACCATTGATATTTGGTCCCTAAATTATAGTTTTAACATATATACTATACCTTCATTTTGAACACCTACATTCTCCCCTTAAAACATCTCATGAGTGTTTCTCTTTTTGTTATTTTCCCACAGGTAATGAAACACCATTACCGCAGTACAAGTGTCCATTTAGTCCAGAGTGGAGTCCATGACCTCTCCTCAGATCTGGACACAATCAAACAAGTGTCTTTGGGCCATGACCCAGATTCTTGCTTCCTCTAACAAACTTTGGGCCTGGTCTCTTATTACAGTCACAGTAAGAGTAAGACATTTTATCAGTGTTTTCACAATGTCCCAGAAGGTCTGTAATATCTAGGGGGGAAGTGACGAATTAAATACTCATGTTACTGTAATTGAGCAATTGTTTTTAACTACTACTATTTACTTCTTCTATCTTTGTATTACACAATATGTGAACTGTGCTTCAAAACAGCTTTAAACTGTTTGCTTTGAAAACGTTTGGACGTGTAAAATGTAATTGGTACTTTCAGGAGTATTTTTCATGCGTACTTTATATTTTAACCTAAGTAGAATTTTGGTTGCCGTGTTTGCACCTGTAAATGAGTACCTTTTATGTCATGTGTGCAAAAATATCAAAATATCAATATATCGTATTGTTTAATATTTTTGTTGTAATTGTTTTTTTATGGAAATGTACTGAATTGATTTGAAATATCGTATCGAATCAAAAGTGCACTGTATCGAGATATGTATTGTATCGTGGCCTATGTATCAAGGTATGTATCATATCAGTAACTTTTTAATGATACCCAGCCCTAGTCATGTAACTACTTACTTCAGTATTTTTTCTTGCCATCAGTCAGAATATCATAATCACAAATGAAGTAAATCAGCTCTCCAGATTCAAGATACTAGTTTATGCTTTTCAGAGTTATCAACAATCAGTTTTATTTTATTTTTCTCTCTACAGAGACCATGGCCTTGGGTTTATTGTTGACTGGTGACTCATATAAAGCCGTCATTGCAGTGAGTGATATCTTGTGTATCTGTGAGGAGATTTCATTTTGTCGTATCAATTAACCAGCAGAACATGATGTACCAATGTGGAGAATATAAAGGTTAATTATAAGACAGATTAATGAAAAACAGAGGCGTTAAACGGAGACAATCTGTGAACCAGATTGTCTCCACGGAGCTGTTGTTTTGTCTGAAATGTCCTGTACAGCATTAAACGTATCTGTCATGTATTTGCTCAATAATATGTGCTTTTATTGACTTAAAAACGAGCATTCTTACAGAGTGGGCTCCACAGCTCTAATGTGTAACTTGACTTAATGTTGCTATTTATTTTGTTCACCAGCCGATTTGTCTTGTTATTGTGAGCAGTGCCATCTGCAGGTAGCATTTTAGTATGGTCCTACTGCTCCCATTCAGAAAAGGTGTTGAATGTCAGATGCACAGGTAGTGCTCTGTGTAACGGTTATTATGTCCCTTATTTGCTGTGTAATACAATCTTATACGGGGCGTTTCTTTATGGTAGAGTCTAGACTAGTATAGGTTTGCTTCCTATTGCTTAAAACCACATTTATAGCTGCATACTATTACTTTCTTTAATTATCCTCCTACAGCTCTATGCAGTATTGCAGGTTTTAGATTTTGGCAGCCACACATTATACTTAAGACAGTCAAATTTAGTAATTTTAGTAAGCTGCAGTAGTTTTGCTTTATTGATAATATAAGAAAACAAACAATAAAATACATTTTATAGCAAATATAAGCAATGAGAAAAAATACAAACTGTTATTTACATATATATATATATATATATATATATATATATATAATGATAATGAAATAAAATAATTTATATAATGATAATAAAACATATCATTAAGACAGATATGAATTTATTGCTGTATATTGTACAAAGGCACAGATGGTATTCAGGTGGCTGTGTTTATGGCATCAGTAAATACTACACATAGGCTCTTTGTATCCACACCAAAATCTCGGCCACATGACATAGTTCTTGATGACGAACTTTTCCTAAACATTTCGCAATCTCTATGTCGCATTCGCACAGCATCTTTTCACATTTGTCGTTTGGGTCCTCTGCAAAAAAGAAAAGGAAAAAATTAACACGAGCAAGTGCATTTTTTTGTTATTCAGTGCTAGAATTGTCCACGTTAGAAGGTTTCAGGATTATTTGGCTAAAATTTAATCAGTAACTGTGATTTTGCAGGTCACAGTATAAAGGTAAACAAAAAACAAGAGTTGCAGCTGTTCCAGAGGCAAAAATCTGTTGAATAAAATGTAAAATATTGTAACTGGCTTTATTATTAATTTATTTATTATTCAGTGACACACCCTTGATGTGTGATTGGATGAATGCACAGAGGTCAGTGGACTCGTGGTAACTTTCCCAAGCACCTCCTGAGGGCAGCTGTTTACAGTGTACATACTTAATGTGTACATTACATTCATTCATCCTTCTGAGGTTTCTGCAGAAATATGTTGCTGTACTTAGAAAGCTTGATAAATATGTTACTTTCCAACACTAAAAAAACATTTCCAGATCCGTGGGGAGCATGTAAGCATGTTTTTTAAGCTATTTTTCGCATTAAAACACATTAAAAGCATTTTACTTGTGATTTAATAAATGAAAGATGGATGTGTAATGCCATAATGTACTGTCATAATGTGGAACTTTCCAGGCAAAGCAAAAACATCTTCATGGAGACAATAATCCAATCCAATCCAATCCACTTTATTTATATAGCACATTTCATAAACTGAAAGCGTTTCCAAAGTGCTGCACAAAACCATCATTTAAAATAAACAAATAACTACAGAAACTGTTTAAAATAAACAAGTAATCAAATGCCCTACCAGAGTGCATACAAATAAATATACCATAAAATAATAAAAACAATAAAAGATAAAAACACAAAAAAATTAATAAAATTAATAAAAAATAAATACTCTAAGAACAATAAAATAATAAAAAACCCTAAAATATAATAAAAGACACACAATAAGGCTGTGGATTTCCCAGTAGGACAGTTACATAATTACCTCAATAACCTTTAATTGGTAGTAATTTCAGATCGACTGATATGAGTTTTTTCATGGCCGATGCAGATACCGATTGTTTAGAATACAGAGAAACCAATGGACAATAAACTCTGCCAGTATTTTTGGGCCAATATGTAGGGCCGAATTTGATTATTTTCCCCAAATTATTCAATTTAAATGGACCACAAACTCACCCACAGCCCTTTTTTTTACCACAAACCTTTAAGAAAGCTGTGTAGTGATGTTTTTAGCAGTTATTTCTTTGCACTCAAGTTAAGTAAAGCTTGGTGTGTACAGTGCAAAAAGCAATATCTAAGTTGATAAGTAAAATTATCTGCCCATATAATGAATCAAGAGGTGTTTTTCCTGTCAGTGTGCAGGAAGTATTTTCATATTAAGTATTGTTTCTATGTCTCATCTTGTCTAATGTGTCTTATTCCTCGACTCTCTCCGCTTTACTCTCCAAAACTAAATTAACTTTGGATTTGATAAATTGGTCTTTTAACAAAATTGACACTTTAACAAGACAAGCAGGGTCGGGTGAACCTGCGTGTTCTTCAGGCACAGGATCTATGTATTCGGAACCAGGAATACGGGACTTTGCACATTGGAATTTACGCTTGGACCAGATTTTCCGAAGATTCAAATACTGAGGCGGCTTTTCAAAGTCCGCCTTGGCGGCCCGGAAATTGGAGTGAGGGGCAGAGCTTCGGGTACTTGAACTTTGTGCCTTTTGGACCATCTCCACCTCCCTGATTCCTCCTCCCGGTTGCAATGTCGTGTCATAATTTAATGTCGTGTCATAATGTATATATGTGTTTTTTTGTTGTTCTTCCTCTATTTTCCTTCTTTCTCTGCAGTAGTTAGTTATAGTTATTATAGTTAGTATAGAGAGTTATGAAAGACAGTATAGAGATAGAAAGAGTGGTGAAAGATAGTTTGTCACGGTAGTAATGTCATAGTTTCCTGTTTCAGATAATCGTAAATAAAGAATTATGCCACAGTTAGACTCACTTGTTTAGTTCATCTTTATGTGGGGGTGTAATCTCTAGAATCATCTGTTTAGTTTAGCTTTGTGGAGGGTGGAGGTGTTGCATTTTATGGAAGTGGGAAGTGAAAGGGGAGATAAGAAAGGCCAAACTGAAATACAAAGATAAAGTTGAAGCCCAGTATAGCAGTGGAGACCTTAGAGCAGCTTGGCGGGGTATTAAGAACATGGCCTCTAGTAGCCACCAAAATGAGGACAGGAAACATGTAACTGTGAAGAGTGTGTCGGACGCGGAGTTGCCAAGTGCTTTTAATAATTTTTTCTCTCGGTTTGAAAGAGATGATGTTTTGAAAAATGTGTCAGACTGTAGGAACTCTCTTAAACCTTCAAATGTAATTGAGGTTTCACAGGATCAGGTCACTGCTTTACTAAAGAAAGTAAAGACAGGGAAGGCCAGGGGTCCTGATGCCATCTGTGGGCGCACATTGCACCACTGTGCCACCCAGCTCAGTGCTGTTTTCACTAGACTGTTTCAAATGTGTGCCGATCTTGGTCAAATTCCTTCTCTGTGGAAGACATCGACAGTGGTACCTCTCCCTAAATCGAACAAATCAAAGGAGTTGTTTGAGTTCAGGCCAGTGGCACTCACATCATGAAGACTTTTGAATAGATTTTAAAGACTCATATCTTGTTTTTAACTGAAGGGAAATTGGATCCACTACAATTTGCGTATCAGCCCAATAAGGGAGTGGAGGATGCTAAACTTTTTTTTATTGAACATTGTCTATAAGCACCTTGAAAATGCCAAGGCACATGTGAGACTTTTATTTGCGGACTTTTC
>CM068351.1:35891857-35901857 GCA_034769755.1 Odontamblyopus lacepedii | reverse complement strand
TGAACCACCGAGCAGGTGATCCACACTGCAGCATTAGCCCAGCCACGCCCCCGAGAGGAGCAGACAGACACAGAAGGGAGGGGGAACACACAACAAACACCAAACCCTGACAATAATGATCTGTACTTCGCCGTGCCCACAAATATTTAACAGTCTGTTCTTGTTGGTTCTGGTAGGGCTATCATTTTCTTTGTAGATAACTGATAAAAAAAAACATAAGCATACCATACATTCATCCACTATAGCAGTACCAGCAGTGGAGGAACTTGCTACTACTGAATAAAATGTACCTGAGCTAAACTTAAAGGTATTCACTCTGATTTTGACACTAACAAAGAAACAAACCAGATTAAAATATTTGAGTCTTAGAAGAAATGAAGGCCTAGTCCAATTAAATGTGTGTCAAAGTAAAAAAAAAAACCTTACTATTGCTTAATGACAAAGTACTTTCGCTTTATGGCACTCCACACCTGAATAGCACACATGGACAAATATTTCCACTTTTTAAATTTGAGTCAAGAAATGTTTGCTCAAGATAGGACAAACACACCCAAGGGACCCGTGTCTCCTGCTGCTAGTGGAATTAAACCACAAAGAAGGAAAACAACTGCATACGTGCAGTTGTGCTGACTTCTAATGCTGTATTTTACTAATTTATGCTTGCATCACGACTAAAATGCATGAGCTATGATAATAAAAGTATCCACAAAGTCAAATGAGACGGCCATACCGACTCATCAAAGCCTGAACCCGTCAGATCTCAGAAGCTAAGCAGGGCCGGGCCTGGTTAGTACTTGGATGGGAGACCACTGGGAATTCCAGGTGCCACAGTGGGGCGCCAGTGGCAAAAACTGTGTGTCCTTAGGCAAGGCACATCACCCACATTGCCTAGTATGAAAGTGGTGTGTGTGCGTGAATGGTGGTGGTGGTCGGAGGGGCCGATGGCGCAGATTAGCAGCCTCGCTTCCATCAGTCTGCCCCAGGGCAGCTGTGGCTACAATAGTAGTTTACCACCACTGGGTCTGGAGTGAATGAATAATGCTCTGTAAAGTGTCTTTGAGTGTCCTGAAAAAGCGCTGTATAAAACTGATGCATTATTATTATTATTATTACTTACCAAACAATAACAACAATATCCCATTAAGTGAAGTCATGGCAGCAAGCTGTGGACCTGAATCGAACCTCTCTCCAAGAAAGTTAAACACGATGTGAGAGGAGCAAAGGGAAGAAAGCTTTTTTTTTATATAGATGCTCTCTCAATAAGTTCCTAAGGCATCACTGCTGGCTACTGCCCACCCTAGTGTTTGTAAACGGAAGCGCCCTCTAGCGGACACGGACACAAATTCAAGTGCAATTAATGTAGCGCATGCGCAATTGTAGACCTATGTGGTTGACAATGTATAGACAATTTACGAACCCCCAGAAATTACTGTTATTCAAATGTTCTAAGAATAGTATCCATTGTTAGCCACTGTTAAGTCTTCCTATAAAATTAAAGGAAACAATTCACAGAGAAGATGTGGTTGATTGGCCAAAAGACAGACAGATTATTTGCGTTATGCCTTTGTTTCCTTTGTTTTGTTTTGTTATGGACACTCTCAACTTTCCCTTGCTTAATTAACGTTGCCTACAATAGCAACAGTCTGAAGAATGGCTTGACCCCGAAACGTCACATTGTGGTGTCATTAAAATAAACATTTGGGAGCTTCAAAGAACTGCAGTGCGGATTTTGTTTTTCTTTTGCACAAGAGCAACTGAAACATAAAATACAGTTGTCTCGAAAGCAAAAGTGATTGTGATGACACATAGTACGTTGGCGCCTCTTTGTGGCAATATTTAGGCATTACACTACAAGTTTGTCACTTTACCAATTTAGTAAATCTGCTGGTAATGCGTCTTCATAAGATTACCAAAACGATTAATAAAACATAAATATAATGCAAAACAATTAAATAAAATAATACTGGACACGTTTAGGCATCATTTGTAACCTGCAAAATAGTTAGCAAAAGCCTACATCATTATTATATTATACATTTATTTATAAATAATAGTATGAAGATTTTAGATATTGTCTAGTACATTTTTTTTCTTTAAAATAAAACTAATAACTAATGACCGTGCTGGAGTTGCAGTGTCTACCCACGACCAGCAGAGGGCAGAGTGCGGCAGCCAGGCATACACCATCTCCCGGTAAATAGAGACAGAAGAAGACACAAAGGGCGGCCTTCATTTAGCAACTTATTTTAGCTTAAACGAAACAAACTATTCCCCTGCTTTTATTAAACCGAGACGAGGTTTGTTTGGGGGCGAGATCCATTCATGTGAGTACGATCAGGGGCGCTGTTGTCCCGGATGAGGCGGACAGTGCCAGGGTCCATACATCTCTATGCGCTATTGTTTGCGTTGGGGAACTACTTCAACTTATACATACCTCCGCTTTGTCGGGCTCACTCCACTTCCTAGAAACTTATTTGCGTCACGACATGAACAAGAACCTGTCCGCGTGTTGTCCCCGGATCAATACTTAGTGATGGGATGATGATGCCTCAAGGAGTGTATTGACACATAACACAAACTGTGTTGACACTGTATTGATACTGTGTTGGTCACTCTATAGTGACCTCTGCTGTCGTCCTAAAATCATTGCAGGTAAACAAAATGAAAACAAAATGTAACGGTTTACATGCTGCAGACCCAACATCAGCCTGTGAAATAACATGTCATCTCTTGCTAGTTCTTTTACTTAAAACGTGATCTCATCATATAATTTCATTTGCCCCATTTGTCTGCTGAGTTCAGGAGAAGAATTTAAAAAAAATTGAATCCTTTGTGTAAATGCTAAAAAAGTTGGAATATAAAATAAAGTTAATGTTTAACTTATGTATGGGATTTTGTTTTGTGTTCAATCATATGAAATAACACACTAAAATTGATGGATTCATACATTTTTATTGAGAAACAAATTTTTTTCAAGTGACTTTTCAAGTGCTCCAAGGCGATTTCTTCTTTTAGACACTAGTTCACCTGCCTTTGAAAATACTCTTTCACAGGGAACAGATGAGGATGGTGTGCATAAAAATTTAAGTGCGAGTTGATAAAGGTGCGGATATGTTGTCTTGTTATTTTTCCAATATTGTAGGGGGTCTTGTGTTCTGGGTGCATTGCTTTCAGCCAGGTAGCGTTGGACTTCAACTATGGAATCGGCAGTAGTATTCAAGGTCATCTTGTTCCCCTCAACCTCCATATCTAGAGTTTTCCAGAGATTGTGACCTAACAAACATTTTAGAAATAGTTTATTATCACATAACAATAATTAAGGACTAACAAACTGCCAAAGAAATATACATATAAACACAAAAAAAATGTGTTTTCATACCTGAACTGGGTTCTGATCCATGTGAAGAGCTCGGCTCTTCTGCTGGGGCAGGCTCATGGCTCCTCATTTCAGCAGCACACTCAGACTTAAGTCTCTTGACCGCTTCAGTTGCTTTCAGTGGACTAAAGAAGCCAAGTGTTTTAAACCTGGGATCCAACAGTGTTGCTAGTGTCATCACACTGAGTGACTCCATGTTGGAAATACACTCAGTTAACCGCTTTCTCAGATGTTCAGCTAGCTCTTGAGCAGCTGTTTTGGTCACTGTTGAGGCTTGATGTAGAAGCTCAATGTGGATCATTCTCATTAATGGAATTACCTTTGACCCTGACACTCGTTTTTCATCAGAGAGTTCTCTTGTGGCTTCGTTAAAAGGAGCGAGCACTCTGAGCATCTCTTCAATGATGTCATATTCTTCAGGAGTCAGTGGAGTGATGTCAGTTTTTAATGAGGCCAGTGACACCCAGACTGCCTCCTTCTGCTCGGTCATCCTTTCCAGCATGTGATAGGTGCTGTTCCAACGTGTCGGCACCTCATTTATTAGTTTATGAAATGGTGTTCCCAACTGTTGCTGAATTTGTGTGAGCTTTTCTTTTGCCGTGGTGCTTGATCGAAAGTAGGTCACAATTTGCCGTGTTTTGTTGCGGATTTCTGTTAGTGTTGTGATTTGATCACATGATTTTTTTTACAATTAAATTCATGGAATGCGCAATACAAATGGTATGCCGAATTTGCAGCATTCGAGCACATAAAACCATGTTTGCTGCTGCATCAGTGACAAGACACCGGACCTTGCCCGCTATGCCCCACTCCTCCATGAGGCTCCTTTTCACCGTGGCCATGTTTTCTGCAGTGTGTCTCTGTGGGAAATGCTGTACTCCCAAGACTGATGAACGGAGTTCATGGCTGTCTTTGTCCACATAGTGGCAAGTTACAGCAAGATATGCTTCCATGTTAATGGACGTCCACATATCGGCTGTTAAAGTAACCGCAACAGTGTTCTGGAGGTCCTCTTTCATTTTATCTTTTTCCTGCTCATATTTCTGGCTCACCAAGTCCTTAATGGTCTAAAAATAACCATACAAACACTGTAATACCTACTGAATACAAATAGTATGTATTGACAGTACTCGAATTAATTCAGCAATACATTTCTTAAACATACCTTCCTGCTTGGTAGAACATATGAGGGTGCAACAAGCTTCATAAGCTCCCTGAATCCCTCATTTTCAACAAAGCTGAATGGCTGACAGTCTTTAATAACCATGTTCACCACAGCCTCATCCAGTGCTTGCTTGTTTGGGCCTGCAAGTCAAAAGAAGATATTTTGTTTAATGCTTTTTAAAGAACTGTACTTTATTTTATTATTTTTTCCCACAAACATTAGTCACACAGAGCCTTTTGTATGTAATTAACTATTTTTGAAAATTTTATTTTTTTTGCGATATCAACATACCTGGGGTACTCGCAGGAGCATCTGCCGATTGCTCATTGTTGCCATGCCGAGCTCTGTAATGCCGCAACATTGATGACGTGCTCTTATTGATATATGACAGCTCCGTGGAGAAGAGCCGACACTTCACCTACAATAAAATAAAAAGCAAACAATTTAAACGTCTTACCAGAAAAGAGTAGAAACACATTAAATTAAAATAACTAACAGTAAACAATGCCCAAAGAAGAAAGTGATTTACCTTATTTGGTGTCAAAAGATCAAAATTATTCCACACAGGGGAAAACTTCCTCGAACGATCCATGAAGTCAGTGCAAAAATCCAGAAAAACCAACAGCAAACAGTGCCGAAAACACAGTTTATCCATCCAATCCATCCGCACCATGTTGATACAGTTTGTTTCCTTATAAACACAATTTGGCGCGGCACATCCAAACGATACAGTTCCTGTATCGGTCACGTGACTTTTCCTTAAAGCGATACACGCACCAATACGGGGATTCACTCTTGAGCACTCGACACAGTGCTGACGCACCAGTGTTGTTTGTCCCATCACTAATCAATATCCTGCCTTGTAAGTCCATTTCGGCGTAACCAAAATTGCCGAAGGAACGAATCTTGAAGAGGAACTGAAAGAGACAAAGACTTTAAACTCCTCCTCTCCTCCTCTCCTCCTCCTCTCCTCTCCTCTCTCCTCTCCTCTCCTCTCCCCTCCTCTCCTCTCCTCTCCCCTCCCCTCCCCTCTCCTCTCCGCCCCTCTCCTCTCCCCTCCCCTCTCCTCTCCCCTCTCCTCTCCCCTCCCCTCTCCTCTCCTCTCCTCTCCCCTCTCCTCTCCCCTCCCCTCTCCTCTCCTCTCCACCTCTCCTCTCCTCCTCCTCTCCCCTCCTCCTCCTCGATTTGTGAGTGCCGACTAACAGTGAGTAGTGTATATAGCATTGCTA
The DNA here is from genome assembly GCA_034769755.1 of Odontamblyopus lacepedii. Classification (NCBI taxonomy): domain Eukaryota; kingdom Metazoa; phylum Chordata; class Actinopteri; order Gobiiformes; family Gobiidae; genus Odontamblyopus; species Odontamblyopus lacepedii. Next base: position 35,896,087 of record CM068351.1, on the reverse strand, counting down.
TAGTGATATATAGTTGATAAGACTAATTGTAGACCCCTTTACAGACCATTTTCTTATCAGCCTCGTTTCCATGTTGACCAAATAAGGCTGTGCCCATAACTCCCCCCTGGAAATGATTTGTGTCTGGATCCATATCAAATATTGTTACTACCTTGCTAAACCGTATTTCTGCAAATTTTCATGCTTCTATCACTAAATTGAACAATTCTAAACGTTAGCAGCCTCACTATTAAAACATCTCATGAGTGATTCTCTTTTTGTTATTTTCCCACAGGTAATGAAACACCATTACCGCAGTACAAGTGTCCATTTAGTCCAGAGTGGAGTCCATGACCTCTCCTCAGATCTGGACACAATCAAACAAGTGTCTTTGGGCCATGACCCAGATTCTTGCTTCCTCTAACAAACTTTGGGCCTGGTCTCTTATTACAGTCACAGTAAGAGTGAGACATTTTATCAGTGTTTTCACAATGTCCCAGATAATAACTAGCAATAATAAGCAATAATAACTACTACTACTTACTTCTTCTATCTTTGTATAACACAATATGTGAACTGTGCTTCAAAACAGCTTTAAACTGTTTGCTTTGAAAACGTTTGGACGCGTAAAATGTAATTGGTACTTTCAGGAGTATTTTTCATGCGTACTTTATATTTTAAACTAAGTAGAATTTTGGTTGCCGTGTTTGCACCTGTAAATGAGTACCTTTTATGTCATGTGTGCAAAAATATCAAAATATCAATATATCGTATTGTGTTTAATGTTTTTGTTGTAATTGTTTTTTTATGGAAACGTACTGAATCGATTTGAAATATCGTATCGAATCAAAAGTGCACTGTATCGAGATATGTATTGTATCGTGGCCTATGTATCAAGGTATGTATCATATCAGTAACTTTTTAATGATACCCAGCCCATGTCATGTAACTACTTACTTCAGTATTTTTTCTTGCCATCAGTCAGAATATCATAATCACAAATGAAGTAAATCAGCTCTCCAGATTCAAGATACTAGTTTATGCTTTTCAGAGTTATCAACAATCAGTTTTATTTTATTTTTCTCTCTACAGAGACCATGGCCTTGGGTTTATTGTTGACTGGTGATTCATATAAAGCCGTCATTGCAGTGAGTGATATCTTAAATCAAGCGAAAAGAAAACCTTGTGTATCTGTGAGATTTCATTTTGTCGTATCAGTTAACCAGCAGAACATGATGTACCAATGTGGAGAATATAAAGGTTAATTACAAGACAGATTAATGAAAAACAGAGGCGTTAAACGGAGACAATCTGTGAACCAGATTGTCTCCACGGAGCTGTTGTTTTGTCTGAAATGTCCTGTACAGCATTAAACGTATCTGTCATGTATTTGCTCAATAATATGTGCTTTTATTGACTTAAAAACGAGCATTCTTACAGAGTGGGCTCGCATCTCCACAGCTCTAATGTGTAACTTGACTTAATGTTGCTGTTTATTTTGTTCACCAGCCGATTTGTCTTGTTATTGTGAGCAGTGCCATCTGCAGGTAGCATTTTAGTATGGTCCTACTGCTCCCATTCAGAAAAGGTTTTGAATGTCAGATGCACAGGTAGTGCTCTGTGTAACGGTGATTATGTCCCTTATTTGCTGTGTAATACAATCTTATACGGGGCGTTTCTTTATGGTAGAGTCTAGACTAGTATAGGTTTGCTTCCTATTGCTTAAAACCACATTTATAGCTGCATACTATTACTTTCTTTAATTATCCTCCTACAGCTCTATGCAGTATTGCAGGTTTTAGATTTTGGCAGCCACACATTATACTTAAGACAGTCAAATTTAGTAATTTTAGTAAGCTGCAGTAGTTTTGCTTTATTGATAATATAAGAAAACAAACGATAAAATACATTTTATAGCAAATATAAGCAATGAGAAAAAATACAAACTGTTATTTACGTATATATATATATATATATATATATATATATATATATATATATATATATAATGATAATGAAATAATGAAATAAAATAATTTATATAATGATAATAAAACATATCATTAAGACAGATATGAATTTATTGCTGTATATTGTACAAAGGCACAGATGGTATTCAGGTGGCTGTGTTTATGGCATCAGTAAATACTACACATAGGCTGTTTTTGTCCACACATAAAGTCCGGCCACATGGCATATTTCTTGATGAACGGAGCTTTTCCTAAACATTTCGCAACCTCTCTGTCGCATTTGCACAGAATCTTTTCACATTTGTCCTTTGGGTCCTCTGCAAAAAAGAAAAGGAAAAAATTAGCACGAGCAAGTGCATTTTTTTGTTATTCAGTGCTAGAATTGTCCACGTTAGAAGGTTTCAGGATTATTTGGCTAAAATTTAATCAGTAACTGTGATTTTGCAGGTCACAGTATAAAGGTAAACAAAAAACAAGAGTTGCAGCTGTTCCAGAGGCAAAAATCTGTTGAATAAAATGTCAAATATTGTAACTGGCTTTATTATTAATTTATTTATTATTCAGTGACACACCCTTGATGTGTGATTGGATGAATGCACAGAGGTCAGTGGACTCGTGGTAACTTTCCCAAGCACCTCCTGAGGGCAGCTGTTTACAGTGTACATACTTAATGTGTACATTACATTCATTCATCCTTCTGAGGTTTCTGCAGAAATATGTTGCTGTACTTAGAAAGCTTGATAAATATGTTACTTTCCAACACTAAAAAAACATTTCCAGATCCGTGGGGAGCATGTAAGCATGTTTTTTAAGCTATTTTTCGCATTAAAACACATTAAAAGCATTTTACTTGTGATTTAATAAATGAAAGATGGATGTGTAATGCCATAATGTACTGTCATAATGTGGAACTTTCCAGGCAAAGCAAAAACATCTTCATGGAGACAATAAGGCTGTGGATTTCCCAGCAGGACAGTTACATAATTACCTCAATAACCTTTAATTGGTAGTAATTTCAGATCGACTGATATGAGTTTTTTCATGGCCGATGTAGATACCGATTGTTTAGACTACAAAGAAACCGATGGACAATAAACTGCGAGTATTTTTGGGCCAATATGTAGGGCCGAATTTGATTATTTTCCCCAAATTATTCAATTTAAATGGACCACAAACTCACCCACAGCCCTTTTTTTTTTACCACAAACCTTTAAGAAAGCTGTGTAGTGATGTTTTTAGCAGTTATTTCTTTGCACTCAAGTAAAGTAAAGCTTGGTGTGTACAGTGCAAAAAGCAATATCTAAGTTCCATCCATCCATCTTCTCCCGCTTAATCCGGCTGGGTCGCGGGGGCAGTTTGCTGCCCAATCCTCATAGCACCTGACCCCCCCTATGAACCCCTCTGCAGGTGGTGAGCCCACAGGAGGGTGGACATTATGGTCCTTGATGTTAGTTCATAGGGGTGCGGGCATGTTTTAGGTTGATGGGGGAAACCGGAGTACCCGGAGGAAACCCATCCAGACACGGGGAGAACATGCAAACTCCACACAGAAAGGCCCGGGTGACCCGGGGATCGAACCCGCAACCTTCTTGCTGTGAGGCCTGAGTGTTGCCACTCAGCCACCGTGCCGCCAATATCTAAGTTGATAAGTAAAATTATCTGCCCATATAATGAATCAAGAGGTGTTTTTCCTGTCAGTGTGCAGGAAGTATTTTCATATTAAGTATTGTTTCTATGTCTCATCTTGTCTAATGTGTCTTATTCCTCGACTCTCTCCGCTTTACTCTCCAAAACTAAATTAACTTTGGATTTGATAAATTGGTCTTTTAACAAAATTGACACTTTAACAAGACAAGCAGGGTCGGGTGAACCTGCATGTTCTTCAGGCACAGGATCTACAGTATGTATTCGGAACCAGGAATACGGGACTTTGCACATTGGAATTTACGCTTGGACCAGATTTTCCGAAGATTCAAATACTGAGGCGGCTTTTCAAAGTCCGCCTTGGCTGCCCGGAAATTGGAGTGAGGGGCAGAGCTTCGGGTACTTGAACTTTGTGCCTTTTGGACCATCTCCACCTCCCTGATTCCTCCTCCCGGTTGCAATGTCGTGTCATAATTTAATGTCGTGTCATAATGTATATATGTGTTTTTTTGTTGTTCTTCCTCTATTTTCCTTCTTTCTCTGCAGTAGTTAGTTATAGTTATTATAGTTAGTATAGAGAGTTATGAAAGACAGTATAGAGATAGATAGAGTTATGAAAGATAGTTTGTCACGGTAG